>CM054165.1:35293949-35328949 GCA_028751875.1 Rapana venosa
AAACAAATATACCTACACCAAAATCCTTCCAACACCAATAAAAAATATCCCCAACTCAAATCAAAATAACTAACAAAAACCACATCCACCCAAAAATAATACTCCCCCCTTCCAATATCATACACATCATTTAACTCCCCACCAAAAACCCATACTAATATCTTATAACACTCCCTTTAATACAAAACCTTAATTATTAAAAACCATACAAACCCCATCATAATACTTTTCAATTTCACACAAAACCAATCCCCACCACTAACACATACATAAAACAATAATATCCTATAATTCCTCACACCCCACCATCCCCTCAAAAATACATAAATAACCCAACCACCCCCCCAAAATCCTCTAAATCCTCACACTTCCCTATATAAAAAATTACTCCCCAACTTATTACAACTACCCAAAAAAAAATAAAAACACATACTTATATCACAACCCACTCAACAAAAAACATTTTCACAAAAAAAAACAACAAATAATAACAAAAATCTACTAAAACCATTAAACATCCACATCTAAACACAATAATCAACCTACCCCATCACAAATCATAACTTACAACATTACCAAAACTCATCCCTCACATCAATACCCTAACTAATTTACAAATATATCCTCCCTCAAAAAACCCCACACCCTATAATCACATTACCCACTCATCTTTACTCACAACTTAATAACACTACATACCATAACACCTTCACCACAACACCAATTCCCCTTTTTATTATTAAACCCCTCCACCACAAAAAACCATAATTTATATAACTCAAACATAACCCTACAATAAACACAAATAAACATTAATAAACTCACAAACACACCCACTCTAATCATAAAATATATCCACTTATCCTAATTTATCAATCCCACACAACCCTCACACACTCACAAAAATACAAATTACTTACATTCATACCACCTTAAACAAAACCTTAACTACCACATCCCTAATAAATCTTATCCATCACTACCTTATATCTTTATTCTAACCCTACCTCTTCACCCCATAAAACTTAAAATACATTTAAAAAAAATAAAAACTCTCCACAATATAAAACTAACCACAATACATATCACCACCTACAAAAAAAAAAAATACACACCCACTACACTACACTCACATACCTCAATAAACATATACAAATATAATATTCCACACAAAAAACCACAACTAAATACCCAACTAAATTACACACCCTCAAATAAAACATCCTCCAATAATAACCCCATTCCCAAAAAAACCCAAAACCTTCCACCTACCTCCAATAAAACCACTATTCTTTTAAAAATAATACCACTCAATAATAATAAAAAAAATCACTTTAACAAAAACCTACCATAATTACCTTCAATACCCATAAATAATTCAAAAAACACCTATCCCACCCCCCCCACACTCCACCCCATTCCTCAAATCAATCCCAATTCATCATATAAACCCTTATCATCCATCTATCTCTACCTTCCATACTCAACCACAACTCTCTCCACCAACTCCCTCTCTAACCCTCAAAACCCCCTAAATTCCCCACTCCACACACACATCACATAACATCCCCCTCCACATACATCCCCCTCACTTACCTTAAAACCCCCCCTACCCACCATAAAACTCCCCACCCATCTCATACCAATAAAACAACACTCCCCAATTAAATATCATCATCAATCTCATCCCTAAAATCACACACCACCATAACCCCCCCCCCCACACTCCCTAACAATCCTATCACTCAAATTCCCCCCATCCCCTCAAACAAAATTCCACAAACCACTCTTCCACCTCAACCACCATCCCACTACTCCACCCCATATACAACTCACAATACAACACAAATCCATACCACCCAAACTACTACTTACAAACTCATCCAATCCAATCCATTCTACAACATCTTCCACAAAAATTCTAACACCCTCCACCCCCATACCCCCCATCATCACCTACATCAATCTATAAACCCCTCTCCCCCATCAACCTAAACCCCTCACCTCCCACTCAAAAACATTCCCCCACCCCATTCCCTTCATCCCAAAACTAACCTATACCAATACTACACAACCTCAATTAAATACAATCCAAACATATATCCTTCTCCCACTCCCCCCAATCCTTCTATTCAATTTAACTTCCCCCATTACAACTATCAACACCCCCCAACTACCCTACTTCATCAAATTACACCATTAAATACTATTAAACACCCTTTTCCCTAATATTAAAACATTCTTCAATCATTTTCAACTTAAAACTAATACTTTAAAAAAACACCCCCACTCACTCCTTCAACCCCCCTAAACTTAACCAAAACAAAAAACTATTAATAAACCCTTTTACCCACCAAAAAAAATAAAATAATATTTTTTTTATAATACAAACATAATAATTAAATAATAATAATAACACAAAAATAAATTATACATTCACCACATATTCTAAATAAACCCCCAAACCAAAAATCTAACCACACACTCACCCCACAATAATAATCCTACTACCAAAAAACAAATACATCAAAATTCCTTCCTCAAACCCCATAACACTCCCTAAAATCTATCACATCACCAACTACCCTCAATCATAACTAATTATTACCCTATTAACATACACCAAAATACACTAAATATCACCCTATATACACCACAAACAATAATATATATCCCCTCTCCCACTTATCCCACTACAACCAACAACAATACCAATAACCAACCAAACATCATACCCCTATACCATCCAATCCCTAATACATCACTATAACACTCTTATCTTCCATCATAACATTATTCTACATACACACCCACTATCCCCCCACCCCTAACCACAACAAATAATAAACTAATCCCACCTAACAATTCCACCACAACCCCACCACTACCCTAACACTAAAATAACAACACAACTTTCATCCTAACACCCCTATTTTCCATTTCCCATCTCACTACCCTATCCTCATACCATTCCTACCTCAAACACCATTAAATTCATTAACAATATTACTACATCCCCATAACTAATCCCAAGTATCACTCCTAAACTATTAAAATACTTCCATACATTCAACTCCCATAAAATATATCAAAACAATTTTTAAACCTAACAACTATTCAATTCCAAAAAATCTACCCATACATCCCTCCCAACTAAAACCCTCACCACTAACTTTAAACTATCTACTTCCAATACAAAATCAACAAAAAACACCAACAAAACACTACTACCATACACACCACCCCCCACACTTAAATACATAAAACCAATCAATAATCCCCCTATACCCCAATTAATAAATCATTTAAAACCCCTACACATTCCCCAATCCCTCTCCCCTTCAAACCCCCCCCATAACTTCCACTTTACAACACCAAAACATACCTATTAACAACATCAAATCAATTCCTTCTAAATACCCTATTAAACCACCCCAACCCATACTAACTTACCAACCTACAAACCCTAAATACATTCCAAAGTCTAACCATTAATTTAAAAATCACTCCTCAAACTCCTCATTTACACCTTCATAATTTCCAACCAATTTACTATTACAATCATCATAATTCTCTTCCCCCCAATAATTAATCCTCCAATTCAATTCTACCCATCAAATAAAATACCCAATAACTACCTATTACCCCCCCTATTATTCCTTAAAAAAACATAACATTCCAAAAAAACTCTCTCACAATACATCTCCCTCTCCCTAACACCACCAACCTCTACTCTCCTTAATCCCACAATAACCCCCCCCCTCACACCCTCCTATCCATACCCCCAAACCCAAAACCAACTCCCACCCAACCCACACACACAACACTACCATACTTTAATACCACTCAATCCCATATCCAAAATAACTAAATTAACTTACCTCTAAATCTCCTTCATTTTCTCAATTATCCTAAACTAAAATCTACCCCATCTTACACCTTACCCCTCCATCTCCAACTCCCCAATTCAAACCCAATCCCTAAACTATCTACATACTCCTATCCAATTACATCTCCAAAACAACCCTACCCAACCCTCACAAACCATTCCACCCCTCATATTCCTCACCAAATCTAAAAACAACTAACCCCAAACATTATCATCCAAACCTACCCTCCACCATTTCTACCCATCACTACACCATACTCTCCCATCCTACCTCACATCCACTCCCTCTCCAATAACACTCCTCATATCACCCCCACCCCAATACCCAAAAACAAAAATTATCATACCAATTATAAATAAATAATCCTTTCCTCCCCCCTACAAAAATAACATTCATTTCACACAACATTCCCCATCAAATATACACATACAATAAACTTCCCATTATTATCCCCATCCAATCTTTCCCAAACCACAAACCCTACCAATAACTCCACCCTACCCCCCAACTTCAACAAACCCAATCATTAATCTAAACCCTCATAATACTTCCCACCAACCCCTTCAACATCCATTCCCAACCACCCCAACCCATAAAAACCCCTACACCTCCTCTATTCCCCACCCAACCCTAAACTATCCCTCAATCAAACCATCACCATACCACCAAAACTAAATCCCAACTCATCTAATCCAATCCCCCCATCCCTAATCCCATCTTATTACCTACCTCATACATATAATCTAAACACCTTACCTCACATAACCCTCTCCTTCTTCCCTTCAATACAAATTAAAGTCCAATATACATCAACACTACAATTTAATAATACAACCCTTCTATAACCAAATACCCCACCTAAAACTCTCCTTATAATACCACACTCCCCCCCATCATATAATAATAATCCAACTCCCCTACCTACAACCTCACAACAACTCCCTCAACCCTCAAACCCCACACTCACTATAACCTTAGATTCATCAACTCATCAACCTTAACCCTAACTCACCTCCCCCCCACCCCTCCACCAATATTCCAATCCACCACACCCTTCACTACACCCCCCCTTTACACATCAATATTCTCACACTATCTACAACAACCTGCTTACCTCCACCATTTTACCAACATAACCACTACTCCCCCCCCCCACCTCCAACCAACTACCAACCAACCAAAAAACATCACAAATATAACTCTCAAAACTAATTTACCTAAATTCCCCTATAAACCTACCACTCTTTCTTTAACCCCCTCCCACCCCGAATACCCATACACCCTCTTCCCTTCCCACAACCACACTCACCCCACATCCCCGTACCTTAACCTAATTAATATTCCCAACACCCCCCTACCCCCTCTTCCACCCATAACATATACCCCCCCCTCCTATCCCAAAATCCTCTACTATTTTCTTCTATATTCCAAATCTACTATTCCTCCATCCTCCTCCATCATTTCACTCATTCCCCTAAATTACCTTAAAATCACTCCACCTCCCCCCTAAAAATAATTAACTCTTACAACAATACCCCTCCCACTAATACCTCTCTATAAATCCCAACCTCCCACTCATCCTATACAAATATTTAAATTATATTACTAAAAAACTACCCCTCTATTTCTCTATACCCACCATCCAATAACCCTAATCAACCTTCACTAAAACATAATTCTATCCCTTCCAATACAAAATCTTCCAACCACCACCCTATATCATATACCCTTTCATCATCATATTATTAATATTACTCCAATTAACCCCTTAACCCCACTTACAATCCCTCCACATAATAAAAAAACCCCTCCTCCTCAACCTTTTTTTTATTTTTCTCTTAAAAAAAACCAACTCCACATCTATCACCTTCCTACCCCCACCTCCCCCCATTAAAACCTCTCAATAATTAACTAAAATAATCTCTTCTAACCCCTCCAAATACCTCTATATTAATCCTCCAAATCAAAATACCCCCTTCCTCCCTATCCAACTCAACAACCCTATCCTCTAAATATATACATCTCAACTCTAACACAACCAAGACCACCTTCCTCTTCCCAACCCCCCAACCTACACACTAATAAAAATCACACAATAATAATCAATCTTATTCCATCCCCAAAATACTCTTCCTCTCTACCTAACAAAATCCCTACCTTCAATACAACAACCTACCCAACACTCCTAACAACCTCCTCCACATCCTTCTCTAATCCTCCCCAATAATTCAAATATCACCAAACATCTTATATCTCCCCAACCCTACTCTCACATCCCATATTATACATATTCTTCACTACTATCAACCCACCCTACTACCCCATTCCTATCTAAAAAACCCAACTCTTAACCTTCACCACCTACATCCTTCTCAATCATTACCTTAAATCCAATTCTACACCTCTCTCTTCAAAACCCCACTAAACACAAAAATCAAATCCCAATCATTTCACAAATCCTATAATAAACACAATTACTATAAACCTCCCCCACATCCCCTACTATTCCCATTTAACACACATCACCTTCACATTTCCTACATAATTCTTATCCCCTCTCAAACCTCTCAATCCTTCCCCTTCCACTATCATCATTCAACGCATAATAATTTTCATTCCCTCATTCTATAACCCCCCCCATTTTCAACACAATAATAAAACAATTCATCTCATAAATAAACTACAAATTCCACTCCCTCATTCCATCCCAAATTAACTCACATCAAAACCTCCTTCCTAAATTTATAAACATCATAAACATTATAACACAATCAATAACAATCAAACCCATAATCCATCAATCTTATTACTATTACCTTCACATACATTCATCCCAACATATTCCCCCACAACTTCAAAATCAACCCAAACCACCACCATACAATTCCTCCCCCCCCCCAATACATTCATTTTTATATTACACACCACCTCCCAAACTAATAAACCATTAAAAATATAATCATATAAACCTTAATACCCCATTATATCAACCTCAATTTATTCACATATCTTCTTCAAATCACACCCATCACATATTCAATAACCAATTATCCCTCTTGCCTAACAACTACCACCCTTTTTAACCCCCACCCATCCCTACCTAAATTAAATACACCCTTCTTACCGATACCACCTAATTTAAATTTAAACATATAACATATACCAAGTTATATCCCCTCTCCAAACATCCCCCAACCCACAATCCCTCCATTCACATATCACTCCTACCTTTCACATCCACTTCAAACCCCATTTATATTCACCCATCTTCAATTACCCCCATTCTCCCCCCCCTCCTAATATCACGACCCCCTAAAATTAATACCATACTCTAACACACTCACTAAAACATCACTTCCAACATCCTAATACATTAAACCATCATCACTCCTTATCTTAACCACTACCCTACAACAATTTAAATATATATTCTATACCCCTATAATTCATCACTCTAAAATATAAACAATCCTAACTAATCATACCTTTAAATAACCTCCATAAAAAACCAAACTCCACCTCCTCACAACACCTCAATCCTCATATTAATCTCTTCTCTCTAATTACATCCCTATAAACCCTCTAAATCTACACCTACCCCCCCTAACAATTACTCATCTTCATCTATCTTCACAACACCCCCACATAATTTAATCTTTTCTACTTCATCCCTCTCCTTATATACCCCCATCCCCTTATTTCCGCCTTATTCCCCTACCCCCTACATCACACCCCTCTTAACAAATCTTCTTTAACAATCCCACCAATAACCAATCCCCCCCCCATATTAATCCTCTCCATCAATTATTCACCCCCCTCAACTACCCATCTCAACACACTTACTTCCCATTCTCCCCCTACCAAACCAACCAACCAAAAAAAAAAAAACCCAACCAACACTCTACCCCCAAAATTCATCCCACCCATTCAATAACAAACACCCCACTCATTATATTACCCATTAAATCAAAACCTATATCCAAATTCTCAAATTATATCCTACTCCACCCAATAAATTACCTCTCGTATACCCACACAAAACTTCTAACTAATTATTCAACTCTTATACCCAACCTAAAAACCACCTATAACCACCCAATACTACCCCCCCCCTAACTCATCTCACCTACCATCCAAATCATCAACTACTACAAATCCTTTTCCCCTAAACTTATTCAAGTATATCTAAAAACCCCCCTCTATATATCCTTACCATCCCACACCACTATTACACTCCCCAAAATACTAAACCTAATAACATACTCATTTTCAATAATATAAATATCCATATATAATAACTCTCACCATCACAATAAAAAAACCCTTTACAACTATTAATAAACTCCTTATATATATTAATATCATATACAAAAAATATAAATCACTTTCCCTTAAACCATATTCAAATAACCACATCTAACAATCAACCCAATCCTTTTAAACCAATACAAACTTATATTACACATCCAAAAATTATACATCAAATCCCCTAAAAATCAATCATTAACCTAACCTATAATCTCAATATTAATATTAACACAATAACAATACACATAAACTACCCCCATCAACCCATAAAACCCCACAAACCACACCCATCCACCTTACTTTTCAAAAACTAATTACTTACACTCAAACAATCCTAACATCCTATTCTATTCAAAAACTACCCTTTTAATCAAAAACCACTTCCTACCTACCAATACCTTCACACAAAAAAAAATACAAATACTATATACATATTAGCCTAAAACCCTTAACAAATTATCTACACAAATTAACTATCATCTTCTTTAACATAAATTATTATCTTACCACACACATCCACAATAATAAATCCTCAAAAAATACCAACCTTCTAATCAATATCCTATAAAAACCAACCTATATAAAATACCAAATTATATACTACTCAACAATTCTCTAATTCACCTATAAACACACCACCTACCCCCCCCCCCATATAATTAACCAAAATTACCTCCTACACCAATTTCATCCCACCCCTCCAATATAAACATTAAACTAGGTAATCACTCAACCTCATATATTAATACACTTCATCTAAATACAATATTCCCCATAATCCAATAATTTAACAACCATCACCAATAAATCCTCCAGAAATTAACCTCTAAATACATCACCATTCTACACTCACATCTTGTACTAATACAACATTCAGTTTTTACCTAATTACAAAATCATATCTCAATTACAACTAATAGACATAATTCCGAAACGAACCCCTACTTTTATATTCACTCAGATTGCTAACACCCCCCCAACAACACCTAACTCAATCAAATTAACATTTGGACAAAAAATATTTAGCTGAACATCTTACCCCTAAGTCATATACGCAATTCTTCTTAACCACGCAACCTAGCATGGCTATATACAACTTTTAAAAACCCCACTCCTTTACTTAAACTATACTAAACCAACTACTAAACTCTCCAACCTCCATCAACTTCTTATTACACTCCTCAATATATAAAAAATACACTAAAAACACATAACCCAAAAAACAACAAACCATCAATCCTTTACTTTTTCTTTTAAATAAATCCATTATATTATATTATTATTAAAATTAAATACCATAATATTAAACTATAACTAATTAATCAATATCTACAACTCTTATACAACCAACATATAACACCAACAACCTACCTCATCATAAATAAAAATTATTACTTATAAAAAAATATAAAACAATTCACATAATATACATAAACACATCACCTCAAAAATCAAATAATCAATACTAAAAAATATCAACCAACATTACCAATCCTATCAACCTTAATAAAATACTCATACAATATACCCTTTCTTAATAAATTAAAATCAAAATATAAATAATTAATATTATATAAATAAAAAAACATATTACACCCTTAATATAAAAATAACACAACTCTACATTATCATTCTCCCCTTAACAACAAACTCTATAACCTTAAACTTCCCACTTCTATATCTCTTACAATACCTATAATTATACTCAACCTCACAATAATAAACTCAATCCCCCACCCCTAATTACTTAAAACAAAATACCTCCTCTCAAACACAACCCACAACCACCATAAATATTATCACCTCATTATAACATAACTAATATAAACCCTACATAAATAAAACCTCCTCCCTCTCTACCCAAACAAACACTATCAAAACAATAACAAAAAAATCACTACTACTATACACACCCCCCTAATATCCAACATAATACACAAAAACCCAACAAAATATACCCCACCAATTATAATATAATCCCTATTAATCAACTAATAATCACTAATAATCTTTTAAATCAACAAAATCCCGAAAATAACCTAAATAAACCTTAAAATCACTAAAATCAACCCTAAATCCCTAAATCAACTAATAACCATATATTCTAACTATACACCTAAAATCCTAAAATATAACAATCACCTAAATCACCTAAATCAACAAAAATCCTAAAATCCACCCTAAAATACTAATAACACCTAAATCCCTAATAACACCTAAAATCCTCAAATCACCTCAAATAAAACTACCAACAAAACACTAAACCACCCCCACCACCCCAACTACAACAAACTAAATACTCTCTCACTTTCCCTTCACCCTTACCATAACTAAACACACACCCCCATCTAAAATTAAATCATCTTTCTTCCATTCCCTAATATTACAATTACCAAACAAATTAATTAATCTATTTAAAAAACAAAAAACTACAAAATTCAAATAAATATAACCAAACAACATTTCTATTTCTTTTCACATTTAACATTACCTCTAACTCATATTATTACAATAAATACTATACTTAAAATTCATCTCCTTCTATCTAACTTCTTCCTCTCAATTTATAATAATACAATAGAATCATCAAATCATCATTCAACTTTAAACCAATCAATATAACTACCATCTTATCATTCACTAATATCAAAAACTTTTTCAACATCCATACTATCACCAATCTAATAATTCACATTAATTACATATCAATAAAAATTTTTACAAAAACCATTCTATTTCTTAAAAAACCAAACAATCACAAAAAATAATAACATATTTCTTCCTCTTACAAACATATCACATAAATAAAAACATTATTATTTACTCTCTCCCTCTCTTAATCCATTAATTCAAATAATTACAAAATAACTTCAACACTAAAACTTTTCCCTACTACTAAACTATATCTTCATTAATAAAAACAAATAAACATTTATCATTAATAATCATACATAAAAATCATACACTTTAACATATACAAATTACGCAACTTTTCCTTTCAATAACTAAACAAAATAATCATTAATACTCTAACAATTACCATCAATACTATAATCAAAATTCAATACCCCTAAAACTATTATTTAAATCTATACACCTATAATCTCCACATCCTTACATTAAACATCTAATTTTATCTAATCCTAAAAAATTAATACCCATTAAGGTAAATCATCATAATATAAAAAAATTAAATAAAATAACAAACACATTTAATAATACCAATAATACACTATCACTTATTAAATAATCTACACCAAATACTTATTATATACCTTTACTACACTTAAATCAATTTATCTTTATTCCCTCTATTTTATTCAAATGTTTCAATAAATAGCAAAATCATTTCACAACCTCACCCCAACTTCCGTAATCAACACACTTATATATATTCATAAATAATAATTACCTTATACAACCCTCTGTCATTACCAATTACTAATCTCCACCTATATCTCTTATACCCTTTTATTTTCCCATAATTTCCATCACTACCCCTAACTTCCCTTTTCACCTACAATTAAACTCATATCCTTCCTCAAAGGTCCCATTTCCATAATCAATTCAATCTACCTCTTATTAACCTTCGTTTAAAAATCAATACACTTATCATAACCCCACCTCTATCTATCAATCTATTCACTCAAAAACAATTTCCTTATTAATATTATAAACATACAATACATTATGAAACATTTTACATTGCTTTTCACTACACTACCTATACGTTTAATTATACCACTACCAGTAATAATACCCCCACTACTTTAGCTTGTTTACTAATCGTAATTTAGTTATGTCTTAACCTACTTTTCCACTATAATCAAAATCTCATTTCAATATTAAGTTATTAATAAAATAACCCTCTAAATTCTCTATATAATACCATAATAATCAATAATTATATACACTTTCTGATTCAAACATTATATTACCTAAGTATTTATGTATACCCTTTCTTTAATTCTCTGTCAATAATAATCCACTGATTTTTTCAATAATTCCTCAGAAATATATTAAAGAATTTTCTGTAAGTCATGGGACAGTATTATAAGTTAATTGTTCTTTTTATCCTGTATTTATCCTTGCTAATTTTTAGCAAGAAACTACTTTAGGTAGTTTATATCACATAAAAATAACCATCAATAAACAAACACAACATAATATCAAACACTATCTTGACTCTATCCTGTTGATTGATGAGATCTTTTGGATTTTTCATCATCCCATAAGCCCATGATCTAAGTCATCCCCCATAAATTTTCATTACCCTGCTAACATTCAGCCTACTAAACCACCTCACACAAAACAAAATAAACTACAAACCAACATCCACTCACAAACCTCCTACCCATCCGACAACACCAAAACATTCCACTAACACCACACCACACAAAATTACCAACCAAACACCCTACAAACCTTAGCCCCAAATACAATTCACCAATACCCACACCCAAACATAACACCATACACACAATACCACCAATTAGCAAACCAAACACAACAACACTAACAATAAAACTTAACAACCCACACCCTACCCCACCAAACAATACAACTCAGAACACACAATTACACATTCAAATACACACATCAACAATTAACAAAACCTTACAACACACAACTCTAAACACATTAACACCAACATACCTCACCACACACACAAACCCCACACACTCTTGTGTCTTTCACACAAGCGCAAACTATGATGATAAGTTTACAGTACTGGCCATGTCAGTTGTCTATCTATACTTATGTAATTGACAATTATTTTTATAATACTCTTTTTTCTGATCTGTACTTGAACGTCTGTTCTACTATCTTCAGAATGATATTGGTGTAAGTGCAGTTCTTTACAAGCTTTAAAGTGAATAGTTTTATGCTATAATTGCTGACTACCGGGTCCGTAACTTCCAACCTCAGCGCAAGGTCGAGAGTTGAGAAAAGAACATGGCAAAAACGGACAGAGCTACATTAGGGGAGACCAACTACAGAATCAGGGAGAGACTGAGGCAAAAAACGGGAACAGTCTCGGTGAGTGAGTAAAAGACTGAGCAACCTTAAGCACCCATGATCAAGCACTAGTGGTGCCATCTGATAGCACACAACTTGAAAAGGTATCAAAATAAGCAAAAAAATGGGAAGTGTTCTGAGGAAGGCTATTCTGAACAGTGGAGAATATGTGACTGTATAATTATAGATGAGGAATAAAGTTTATTGTACGCAGACGCACGGAGTACTATCTCGAGAAGCAAGTGGGAAAACCGAGTCAGATCGTGAAAAAGGAAATCAGAGGGGTGACAAAATCTAGTGAGTTGGTTCAAGTGGAGGGTGAAGCCATGTAGGGTCTATAAGACTCTGCAACAAGCTTGGCTGACAGAGAAAATGGCAACAATGAAGTACTATAGCATAAAGCCCGGCACTTAAACAATGTAATACGTACATTCAGGGTTATGGATCCAAGCAAGGTATGTGCGATAATATTGAATGATGAAGCAACGGCAGCGACTATAGTGCGGACAACGAGGTTTAGAGAGGGAGAGACAAAGACAGTATTCTCAGAATCCTATGTGAGCGGTATTCAGCATCAACAAGACTTTAACGCTATTTATCGATATTTAGAAGGATTTGACTGTTGATGAGCTTTGTGGGACAAGATTTGTACAGCTGAATGCCATGAAGAGTATCAAAGCTGTACAGCGAGGCCAAGTGAGTGTATACACACAACATTGGATAATGGTTTAGACAACGTTGGAGTCGCATGTGTTCTTCACTTTTTAAAACTCATCTTGAGCGAATATGGATGAACTGGAAAAAAGAAGGATCAGTCGTTGTGGCCGAAGAACAAAAACTCGTTCGAGGTATGACATTGATGGCATAGAGGATCAGAATAAAAGATGCTTGCCAGCTAACGAACATTGACTAGGCACAATACGGATGGAAATAAGTGCAGAGAAGAATGTGATTCAAACACCACCGGCCTTAGCACTGATATCAGGGTTATCTGAAGAGTTGGGAAAAGTTAAAGTTCAAGTAACTGGGAGTTGTATCAGAAGGGATCCAAGCAGAAGTTGTATGAGGAATGAAGACAATAACAGCTTTGTCCCACTACCATTGGAGAGATAAAAAATATTCATTATCTCCAAGTAGGACTAATGCGTCTTGTAAATATATTTCTGTTGTATGAACTGATGGACAAGACTGCAGATTTTGGAGAGAAGCGTAGGGGTGGGATGACATGTCTTGGTGGCACTTGGCATTAAAAGACCAATAAGAACGAAAAGGTGCTAAAAGCATCCAGTACCCATTGGACTATGAGAAGAATTCTAACGATCTTGAAAAAAAAACGTAAATTAATGGTATGGGATGTAAGAGATCCAAAGGATTGCAAAGAAATTTTAAGGCATGAAGGAGGAAGAACAAGAGGAGACAAGGACGAGAGGGAGGATAACTCATCGAATGGAAGTCTAGAACTCAAAAAACCGAGGAAGGCTTACAAAGAGAGAGGAATGGAGGGCCCTGGTTGTTAAGTCATTGCGGGGCCTCGGGTGTTAGAATACGGGAATATAGCAAGTAGATAATGATCGAGACTTTAGAGAATAATAGTTACGTACGAAAACGGAATAGGTTAAATTCAAGCAAAGTTATTTTTTAAACTTTAATTTTTTTTCATTAGTTTCATTTTTATTTTTATCTATGAATAAATTGTTAAATTTTAAAGGATTTTGCCTTGATTGTAATAAAAAATCTGAATTAGTGAGGTTTGTGTATACAATTTTTTTGTTAAATTAGTCAATTTTGTTAAGAGACTTTTTGTAAGATCCTGTATGTATTAGTGAGTTTATTAATTAGTGTTTGTTTTTGGTTTTATTGTATATGTTATTTGGGTTTGTTTTATTCTTGTGGTATGTCGCATAAACTGAAATTTAAAGGTTATTCGCCGACTGCTTTTACGTATGTTTTAACGACAAGTGGCAATAAAAGTGGTCTAGAGAAGGTATCAATAACATTGAACGCCACAAAAAAGATTGAATTGCTAGCATGATTTAAGATGGACTGAGTTTCCTTTGTTTGGCGTTGTGAATCCGTTTTTCAAATATAATGATGCAGAATGAATTTCTAGGATAAAATATTTCGCAAGATTACAAACATAAAAGTAAGATTGTTAAATATTTTGTTCTTTTATGCTGTCAAAGGGTATACAAATTTTGATGAGTCTGATCTCGAAATGAATTGGGTGAAATAAATTAAAGAAGTAGTATTTTGATAGTGATTCTATAACAGAACTCGTAGAACACTAATTGGTTTGATAGATACTTTTTAATGGATGGAGTTGCATTTTACACTGTGACATATTATTCTTGGGGATTTTAACATTAGACTTATCAAACTCAAACGAAATGGAATCACAACTATATGTGTTGGTTGGAACAATAATAGATTAAACCAAATGTCTAACGATACCTCAGTAATATAATTGATCCTTTCTCCCTAAACACACAAACAATAGATGAAAGTATGGTTGTCATGTGGAAGCGCGATATATCCTGTCAGCTATGTATTGGTTTAAGGCGTCGCATAAAAAATTCTAAAGTAGGGAATCTTTCAAAACTCGATATTACGACGATTAGAACAATTCTGTCTGAGGAATAATTTTCTTTCAGATGATAAACTACATTAACGATGTATATCAAATCGAGGCCCCCCATCAATAACCAAAACAAACCCCCAATCCAATGAAGCGGCTGAATTTTGGGTTCCCCCTGTTATTAGAGTATGACAAACATGTCTTTATAAAAAAAAAAAAGAGTTAAGAAAAAATCCCCTCATGGTAAAAAAGAATAGAATTGAGATAAATTAAGAAACAACTGAAAAACAGGTTAAAATGAACAGTTGTGGACAAAGGAATTAAAGTGAAATATCATTAAACGAGATCAGGTAATTACTTTTACAGTAGTTAATTACTAGTGATTCGCAGATTTGGTAAAGCATTAATAATTTGTATTAACTAATTATTAAAAAGACAGAGGTTATTAAAGATATCAGCTGATGATTCAAACTAAGCCATTTTTTAATGTAGCAAATCAAAATTATACATGTGGAAGTCAAGCGAATTGATCTTCTTACTACAAAAATAATTAACTAAAAATATTAACTTTCCATTTAATTCAGCAATGCCAAAACAAATATACCTACACCAAAATCCTTCCAACACCAATAAAAAATATCCCCAACTCAAATCAAAATAACTAACAAAAACCACATCCACCCAAAAATAATACTCCCCCCTTCCAATATCATACACATCATTTAACTCCCCACCAAAAACCCATACTAATATCTTATAACACTCCCTTTAATACAAAACCTTAATTATTAAAAACCATACAAACCCCATCATAATACTTTTCAATTTCACACAAAACCAATCCCCACCACTAACACATACATAAAACAATAATATCCTATAATTCCTCACACCCCACCATCCCCTCAAAAATACATAAATAACCCAACCACCCCCCCAAAATCCTCTAAATCCTCACACTTCCCTATATAAAAAATTACTCCCCAACTTATTACAACTACCCAAAAAAAAATAAAAACACATACTTATATCACAACCCACTCAACAAAAAACATTTTCACAAAAAAAAACAACAAATAATAACAAAAATCTACTAAAACCATTAAACATCCACATCTAAACACAATAATCAACCTACCCCATCACAAATCATAACTTACAACATTACCAAAACTCATCCCTCACATCAATACCCTAACTAATTTACAAATATATCCTCCCTCAAAAAACCCCACACCCTATAATCACATTACCCACTCATCTTTACTCACAACTTAATAACACTACATACCATAACACCTTCACCACAACACCAATTCCCCTTTTTATTATTAAACCCCTCCACCACAAAAAACCATAATTTATATAACTCAAACATAACCCTACAATAAACACAAATAAACATTAATAAACTCACAAACACACCCACTCTAATCATAAAATATATCCACTTATCCTAATTTATCAATCCCACACAACCCTCACACACTCACAAAAATACAAATTACTTACATTCATACCACCTTAAACAAAACCTTAACTACCACATCCCTAATAAATCTTATCCATCACTACCTTATATCTTTATTCTAACCCTACCTCTTCACCCCATAAAACTTAAAATACATTTAAAAAAAATAAAAACTCTCCACAATATAAAACTAACCACAATACATATCACCACCTACAAAAAAAAAAAATACACACCCACTACACTACACTCACATACCTCAATAAACATATACAAATATAATATTCCACACAAAAAACCACAACTAAATACCCAACTAAATTACACACCCTCAAATAAAACATCCTCCAATAATAACCCCATTCCCAAAAAAACCCAAAACCTTCCACCTACCTCCAATAAAACCACTATTCTTTTAAAAATAATACCACTCAATAATAATAAAAAAAATCACTTTAACAAAAACCTACCATAATTACCTTCAATACCCATAAATAATTCAAAAAACACCTATCCCACCCCCCCCACACTCCACCCCATTCCTCAAATCAATCCCAATTCATCATATAAACCCTTATCATCCATCTATCTCTACCTTCCATACTCAACCACAACTCTCTCCACCAACTCCCTCTCTAACCCTCAAAACCCCCTAAATTCCCCACTCCACACACACATCACATAACATCCCCCTCCACATACATCCCCCTCACTTACCTTAAAACCCCCCCTACCCACCATAAAACTCCCCACCCATCTCATACCAATAAAACAACACTCCCCAATTAAATATCATCATCAATCTCATCCCTAAAATCACACACCACCATAACCCCCCCCCCCACACTCCCTAACAATCCTATCACTCAAATTCCCCCCATCCCCTCAAACAAAATTCCACAAACCACTCTTCCACCTCAACCACCATCCCACTACTCCACCCCATATACAACTCACAATACAACACAAATCCATACCACCCAAACTACTACTTACAAACTCATCCAATCCAATCCATTCTACAACATCTTCCACAAAAATTCTAACACCCTCCACCCCCATACCCCCCATCATCACCTACATCAATCTATAAACCCCTCTCCCCCATCAACCTAAACCCCTCACCTCCCACTCAAAAACATTCCCCCACCCCATTCCCTTCATCCCAAAACTAACCTATACCAATACTACACAACCTCAATTAAATACAATCCAAACATATATCCTTCTCCCACTCCCCCCAATCCTTCTATTCAATTTAACTTCCCCCATTACAACTATCAACACCCCCCAACTACCCTACTTCATCAAATTACACCATTAAATACTATTAAACACCCTTTTCCCTAATATTAAAACATTCTTCAATCATTTTCAACTTAAAACTAATACTTTAAAAAAACACCCCCACTCACTCCTTCAACCCCCCTAAACTTAACCAAAACAAAAAACTATTAATAAACCCTTTTACCCACCAAAAAAAATAAAATAATATTTTTTTTATAATACAAACATAATAATTAAATAATAATAATAACACAAAAATAAATTATACATTCACCACATATTCTAAATAAACCCCCAAACCAAAAATCTAACCACACACTCACCCCACAATAATAATCCTACTACCAAAAAACAAATACATCAAAATTCCTTCCTCAAACCCCATAACACTCCCTAAAATCTATCACATCACCAACTACCCTCAATCATAACTAATTATTACCCTATTAACATACACCAAAATACACTAAATATCACCCTATATACACCACAAACAATAATATATATCCCCTCTCCCACTTATCCCACTACAACCAACAACAATACCAATAACCAACCAAACATCATACCCCTATACCATCCAATCCCTAATACATCACTATAACACTCTTATCTTCCATCATAACATTATTCTACATACACACCCACTATCCCCCCACCCCTAACCACAACAAATAATAAACTAATCCCACCTAACAATTCCACCACAACCCCACCACTACCCTAACACTAAAATAACAACACAACTTTCATCCTAACACCCCTATTTTCCATTTCCCATCTCACTACCCTATCCTCATACCATTCCTACCTCAAACACCATTAAATTCATTAACAATATTACTACATCCCCATAACTAATCCCAAGTATCACTCCTAAACTATTAAAATACTTCCATACATTCAACTCCCATAAAATATATCAAAACAATTTTTAAACCTAACAACTATTCAATTCCAAAAAATCTACCCATACATCCCTCCCAACTAAAACCCTCACCACTAACTTTAAACTATCTACTTCCAATACAAAATCAACAAAAAACACCAACAAAACACTACTACCATACACACCACCCCCCACACTTAAATACATAAAACCAATCAATAATCCCCCTATACCCCAATTAATAAATCATTTAAAACCCCTACACATTCCCCAATCCCTCTCCCCTTCAAACCCCCCCCATAACTTCCACTTTACAACACCAAAACATACCTATTAACAACATCAAATCAATTCCTTCTAAATACCCTATTAAACCACCCCAACCCATACTAACTTACCAACCTACAAACCCTAAATACATTCCAAAGTCTAACCATTAATTTAAAAATCACTCCTCAAACTCCTCATTTACACCTTCATAATTTCCAACCAATTTACTATTACAATCATCATAATTCTCTTCCCCCCAATAATTAATCCTCCAATTCAATTCTACCCATCAAATAAAATACCCAATAACTACCTATTACCCCCCCTATTATTCCTTAAAAAAACATAACATTCCAAAAAAACTCTCTCACAATACATCTCCCTCTCCCTAACACCACCAACCTCTACTCTCCTTAATCCCACAATAACCCCCCCCCTCACACCCTCCTATCCATACCCCCAAACCCAAAACCAACTCCCACCCAACCCACACACACAACACTACCATACTTTAATACCACTCAATCCCATATCCAAAATAACTAAATTAACTTACCTCTAAATCTCCTTCATTTTCTCAATTATCCTAAACTAAAATCTACCCCATCTTACACCTTACCCCTCCATCTCCAACTCCCCAATTCAAACCCAATCCCTAAACTATCTACATACTCCTATCCAATTACATCTCCAAAACAACCCTACCCAACCCTCACAAACCATTCCACCCCTCATATTCCTCACCAAATCTAAAAACAACTAACCCCAAACATTATCATCCAAACCTACCCTCCACCATTTCTACCCATCACTACACCATACTCTCCCATCCTACCTCACATCCACTCCCTCTCCAATAACACTCCTCATATCACCCCCACCCCAATACCCAAAAACAAAAATTATCATACCAATTATAAATAAATAATCCTTTCCTCCCCCCTACAAAAATAACATTCATTTCACACAACATTCCCCATCAAATATACACATACAATAAACTTCCCATTATTATCCCCATCCAATCTTTCCCAAACCACAAACCCTACCAATAACTCCACCCTACCCCCCAACTTCAACAAACCCAATCATTAATCTAAACCCTCATAATACTTCCCACCAACCCCTTCAACATCCATTCCCAACCACCCCAACCCATAAAAACCCCTACACCTCCTCTATTCCCCACCCAACCCTAAACTATCCCTCAATCAAACCATCACCATACCACCAAAACTAAATCCCAACTCATCTAATCCAATCCCCCCATCCCTAATCCCATCTTATTACCTACCTCATACATATAATCTAAACACCTTACCTCACATAACCCTCTCCTTCTTCCCTTCAATACAAATTAAAGTCCAATATACATCAACACTACAATTTAATAATACAACCCTTCTATAACCAAATACCCCACCTAAAACTCTCCTTATAATACCACACTCCCCCCCATCATATAATAATAATCCAACTCCCCTACCTACAACCTCACAACAACTCCCTCAACCCTCAAACCCCACACTCACTATAACCTTAGATTCATCAACTCATCAACCTTAACCCTAACTCACCTCCCCCCCACCCCTCCACCAATATTCCAATCCACCACACCCTTCACTACACCCCCCCTTTACACATCAATATTCTCACACTATCTACAACAACCTGCTTACCTCCACCATTTTACCAACATAACCACTACTCCCCCCCCCCACCTCCAACCAACTACCAACCAACCAAAAAACATCACAAATATAACTCTCAAAACTAATTTACCTAAATTCCCCTATAAACCTACCACTCTTTCTTTAACCCCCTCCCACCCCGAATACCCATACACCCTCTTCCCTTCCCACAACCACACTCACCCCACATCCCCGTACCTTAACCTAATTAATATTCCCAACACCCCCCTACCCCCTCTTCCACCCATAACATATACCCCCCCCTCCTATCCCAAAATCCTCTACTATTTTCTTCTATATTCCAAATCTACTATTCCTCCATCCTCCTCCATCATTTCACTCATTCCCCTAAATTACCTTAAAATCACTCCACCTCCCCCCTAAAAATAATTAACTCTTACAACAATACCCCTCCCACTAATACCTCTCTATAAATCCCAACCTCCCACTCATCCTATACAAATATTTAAATTATATTACTAAAAAACTACCCCTCTATTTCTCTATACCCACCATCCAATAACCCTAATCAACCTTCACTAAAACATAATTCTATCCCTTCCAATACAAAATCTTCCAACCACCACCCTATATCATATACCCTTTCATCATCATATTATTAATATTACTCCAATTAACCCCTTAACCCCACTTACAATCCCTCCACATAATAAAAAAACCCCTCCTCCTCAACCTTTTTTTTATTTTTCTCTTAAAAAAAACCAACTCCACATCTATCACCTTCCTACCCCCACCTCCCCCCATTAAAACCTCTCAATAATTAACTAAAATAATCTCTTCTAACCCCTCCAAATACCTCTATATTAATCCTCCAAATCAAAATACCCCCTTCCTCCCTATCCAACTCAACAACCCTATCCTCTAAATATATACATCTCAACTCTAACACAACCAAGACCACCTTCCTCTTCCCAACCCCCCAACCTACACACTAATAAAAATCACACAATAATAATCAATCTTATTCCATCCCCAAAATACTCTTCCTCTCTACCTAACAAAATCCCTACCTTCAATACAACAACCTACCCAACACTCCTAACAACCTCCTCCACATCCTTCTCTAATCCTCCCCAATAATTCAAATATCACCAAACATCTTATATCTCCCCAACCCTACTCTCACATCCCATATTATACATATTCTTCACTACTATCAACCCACCCTACTACCCCATTCCTATCTAAAAAACCCAACTCTTAACCTTCACCACCTACATCCTTCTCAATCATTACCTTAAATCCAATTCTACACCTCTCTCTTCAAAACCCCACTAAACACAAAAATCAAATCCCAATCATTTCACAAATCCTATAATAAACACAATTACTATAAACCTCCCCCACATCCCCTACTATTCCCATTTAACACACATCACCTTCACATTTCCTACATAATTCTTATCCCCTCTCAAACCTCTCAATCCTTCCCCTTCCACTATCATCATTCAACGCATAATAATTTTCATTCCCTCATTCTATAACCCCCCCCATTTTCAACACAATAATAAAACAATTCATCTCATAAATAAACTACAAATTCCACTCCCTCATTCCATCCCAAATTAACTCACATCAAAACCTCCTTCCTAAATTTATAAACATCATAAACATTATAACACAATCAATAACAATCAAACCCATAATCCATCAATCTTATTACTATTACCTTCACATACATTCATCCCAACATATTCCCCCACAACTTCAAAATCAACCCAAACCACCACCATACAATTCCTCCCCCCCCCCAATACATTCATTTTTATATTACACACCACCTCCCAAACTAATAAACCATTAAAAATATAATCATATAAACCTTAATACCCCATTATATCAACCTCAATTTATTCACATATCTTCTTCAAATCACACCCATCACATATTCAATAACCAATTATCCCTCTTGCCTAACAACTACCACCCTTTTTAACCCCCACCCATCCCTACCTAAATTAAATACACCCTTCTTACCGATACCACCTAATTTAAATTTAAACATATAACATATACCAAGTTATATCCCCTCTCCAAACATCCCCCAACCCACAATCCCTCCATTCACATATCACTCCTACCTTTCACATCCACTTCAAACCCCATTTATATTCACCCATCTTCAATTACCCCCATTCTCCCCCCCCTCCTAATATCACGACCCCCTAAAATTAATACCATACTCTAACACACTCACTAAAACATCACTTCCAACATCCTAATACATTAAACCATCATCACTCCTTATCTTAACCACTACCCTACAACAATTTAAATATATATTCTATACCCCTATAATTCATCACTCTAAAATATAAACAATCCTAACTAATCATACCTTTAAATAACCTCCATAAAAAACCAAACTCCACCTCCTCACAACACCTCAATCCTCATATTAATCTCTTCTCTCTAATTACATCCCTATAAACCCTCTAAATCTACACCTACCCCCCCTAACAATTACTCATCTTCATCTATCTTCACAACACCCCCACATAATTTAATCTTTTCTACTTCATCCCTCTCCTTATATACCCCCATCCCCTTATTTCCGCCTTATTCCCCTACCCCCTACATCACACCCCTCTTAACAAATCTTCTTTAACAATCCCACCAATAACCAATCCCCCCCCCATATTAATCCTCTCCATCAATTATTCACCCCCCTCAACTACCCATCTCAACACACTTACTTCCCATTCTCCCCCTACCAAACCAACCAACCAAAAAAAAAAAAACCCAACCAACACTCTACCCCCAAAATTCATCCCACCCATTCAATAACAAACACCCCACTCATTATATTACCCATTAAATCAAAACCTATATCCAAATTCTCAAATTATATCCTACTCCACCCAATAAATTACCTCTCGTATACCCACACAAAACTTCTAACTAATTATTCAACTCTTATACCCAACCTAAAAACCACCTATAACCACCCAATACTACCCCCCCCCTAACTCATCTCACCTACCATCCAAATCATCAACTACTACAAATCCTTTTCCCCTAAACTTATTCAAGTATATCTAAAAACCCCCCTCTATATATCCTTACCATCCCACACCACTATTACACTCCCCAAAATACTAAACCTAATAACATACTCATTTTCAATAATATAAATATCCATATATAATAACTCTCACCATCACAATAAAAAAACCCTTTACAACTATTAATAAACTCCTTATATATATTAATATCATATACAAAAAATATAAATCACTTTCCCTTAAACCATATTCAAATAACCACATCTAACAATCAACCCAATCCTTTTAAACCAATACAAACTTATATTACACATCCAAAAATTATACATCAAATCCCCTAAAAATCAATCATTAACCTAACCTATAATCTCAATATTAATATTAACACAATAACAATACACATAAACTACCCCCATCAACCCATAAAACCCCACAAACCACACCCATCCACCTTACTTTTCAAAAACTAATTACTTACACTCAAACAATCCTAACATCCTATTCTATTCAAAAACTACCCTTTTAATCAAAAACCACTTCCTACCTACCAATACCTTCACACAAAAAAAAATACAAATACTATATACATATTAGCCTAAAACCCTTAACAAATTATCTACACAAATTAACTATCATCTTCTTTAACATAAATTATTATCTTACCACACACATCCACAATAATAAATCCTCAAAAAATACCAACCTTCTAATCAATATCCTATAAAAACCAACCTATATAAAATACCAAATTATATACTACTCAACAATTCTCTAATTCACCTATAAACACACCACCTACCCCCCCCCCCATATAATTAACCAAAATTACCTCCTACACCAATTTCATCCCACCCCTCCAATATAAACATTAAACTAGGTAATCACTCAACCTCATATATTAATACACTTCATCTAAATACAATATTCCCCATAATCCAATAATTTAACAACCATCACCAATAAATCCTCCAGAAATTAACCTCTAAATACATCACCATTCTACACTCACATCTTGTACTAATACAACATTCAGTTTTTACCTAATTACAAAATCATATCTCAATTACAACTAATAGACATAATTCCGAAACGAACCCCTACTTTTATATTCACTCAGATTGCTAACACCCCCCCAACAACACCTAACTCAATCAAATTAACATTTGGACAAAAAATATTTAGCTGAACATCTTACCCCTAAGTCATATACGCAATTCTTCTTAACCACGCAACCTAGCATGGCTATATACAACTTTTAAAAACCCCACTCCTTTACTTAAACTATACTAAACCAACTACTAAACTCTCCAACCTCCATCAACTTCTTATTACACTCCTCAATATATAAAAAATACACTAAAAACACATAACCCAAAAAACAACAAACCATCAATCCTTTACTTTTTCTTTTAAATAAATCCATTATATTATATTATTATTAAAATTAAATACCATAATATTAAACTATAACTAATTAATCAATATCTACAACTCTTATACAACCAACATATAACACCAACAACCTACCTCATCATAAATAAAAATTATTACTTATAAAAAAATATAAAACAATTCACATAATATACATAAACACATCACCTCAAAAATCAAATAATCAATACTAAAAAATATCAACCAACATTACCAATCCTATCAACCTTAATAAAATACTCATACAATATACCCTTTCTTAATAAATTAAAATCAAAATATAAATAATTAATATTATATAAATAAAAAAACATATTACACCCTTAATATAAAAATAACACAACTCTACATTATCATTCTCCCCTTAACAACAAACTCTATAACCTTAAACTTCCCACTTCTATATCTCTTACAATACCTATAATTATACTCAACCTCACAATAATAAACTCAATCCCCCACCCCTAATTACTTAAAACAAAATACCTCCTCTCAAACACAACCCACAACCACCATAAATATTATCACCTCATTATAACATAACTAATATAAACCCTACATAAATAAAACCTCCTCCCTCTCTACCCAAACAAACACTATCAAAACAATAACAAAAAAATCACTACTACTATACACACCCCCCTAATATCCAACATAATACACAAAAACCCAACAAAATATACCCCACCAATTATAATATAATCCCTATTAATCAACTAATAATCACTAATAATCTTTTAAATCAACAAAATCCCGAAAATAACCTAAATAAACCTTAAAATCACTAAAATCAACCCTAAATCCCTAAATCAACTAATAACCATATATTCTAACTATACACCTAAAATCCTAAAATATAACAATCACCTAAATCACCTAAATCAACAAAAATCCTAAAATCCACCCTAAAATACTAATAACACCTAAATCCCTAATAACACCTAAAATCCTCAAATCACCTCAAATAAAACTACCAACAAAACACTAAACCACCCCCACCACCCCAACTACAACAAACTAAATACTCTCTCACTTTCCCTTCACCCTTACCATAACTAAACACACACCCCCATCTAAAATTAAATCATCTTTCTTCCATTCCCTAATATTACAATTACCAAACAAATTAATTAATCTATTTAAAAAACAAAAAACTACAAAATTCAAATAAATATAACCAAACAACATTTCTATTTCTTTTCACATTTAACATTACCTCTAACTCATATTATTACAATAAATACTATACTTAAAATTCATCTCCTTCTATCTAACTTCTTCCTCTCAATTTATAATAATACAATAGAATCATCAAATCATCATTCAACTTTAAACCAATCAATATAACTACCATCTTATCATTCACTAATATCAAAAACTTTTTCAACATCCATACTATCACCAATCTAATAATTCACATTAATTACATATCAATAAAAATTTTTACAAAAACCATTCTATTTCTTAAAAAACCAAACAATCACAAAAAATAATAACATATTTCTTCCTCTTACAAACATATCACATAAATAAAAACATTATTATTTACTCTCTCCCTCTCTTAATCCATTAATTCAAATAATTACAAAATAACTTCAACACTAAAACTTTTCCCTACTACTAAACTATATCTTCATTAATAAAAACAAATAAACATTTATCATTAATAATCATACATAAAAATCATACACTTTAACATATACAAATTACGCAACTTTTCCTTTCAATAACTAAACAAAATAATCATTAATACTCTAACAATTACCATCAATACTATAATCAAAATTCAATACCCCTAAAACTATTATTTAAATCTATACACCTATAATCTCCACATCCTTACATTAAACATCTAATTTTATCTAATCCTAAAAAATTAATACCCATTAAGGTAAATCATCATAATATAAAAAAATTAAATAAAATAACAAACACATTTAATAATACCAATAATACACTATCACTTATTAAATAATCTACACCAAATACTTATTATATACCTTTACTACACTTAAATCAATTTATCTTTATTCCCTCTATTTTATTCAAATGTTTCAATAAATAGCAAAATCATTTCACAACCTCACCCCAACTTCCGTAATCAACACACTTATATATATTCATAAATAATAATTACCTTATACAACCCTCTGTCATTACCAATTACTAATCTCCACCTATATCTCTTATACCCTTTTATTTTCCCATAATTTCCATCACTACCCCTAACTTCCCTTTTCACCTACAATTAAACTCATATCCTTCCTCAAAGGTCCCATTTCCATAATCAATTCAATCTACCTCTTATTAACCTTCGTTTAAAAATCAATACACTTATCATAACCCCACCTCTATCTATCAATCTATTCACTCAAAAACAATTTCCTTATTAATATTATAAACATACAATACATTATGAAACATTTTACATTGCTTTTCACTACACTACCTATACGTTTAATTATACCACTACCAGTAATAATACCCCCACTACTTTAGCTTGTTTACTAATCGTAATTTAGTTATGTCTTAACCTACTTTTCCACTATAATCAAAATCTCATTTCAATATTAAGTTATTAATAAAATAACCCTCTAAATTCTCTATATAATACCATAATAATCAATAATTATATACACTTTCTGATTCAAACATTATATTACCTAAGTATTTATGTATACCCTTTCTTTAATTCTCTGTCAATAATAATCCACTGATTTTTTCAATAATTCCTCAGAAATATATTAAAGAATTTTCTGTAAGTCATGGGACAGTATTATAAGTTAATTGTTCTTTTTATCCTGTATTTATCCTTGCTAATTTTTAGCAAGAAACTACTTTAGGTAGTTTATATCACATAAAAATAACCATCAATAAACAAACACAACATAATATCAAACACTATCTTGACTCTATCCTGTTGATTGATGAGATCTTTTGGATTTTTCATCATCCCATAAGCCCATGATCTAAGTCATCCCCCATAAATTTTCATTACCCTGCTAACATTCAGCCTACTAAACCACCTCACACAAAACAAAATAAACTACAAACCAACATCCACTCACAAACCTCCTACCCATCCGACAACACCAAAACATTCCACTAACACCACACCACACAAAATTACCAACCAAACACCCTACAAACCTTAGCCCCAAATACAATTCACCAATACCCACACCCAAACATAACACCATACACACAATACCACCAATTAGCAAACCAAACACAACAACACTAACAATAAAACTTAACAACCCACACCCTACCCCACCAAACAATACAACTCAGAACACACAATTACACATTCAAATACACACATCAACAATTAACAAAACCTTACAACACACAACTCTAAACACATTAACACCAACATACCTCACCACACACACAAACCCCACACACTCTTGTGTCTTTCACACAAGCGCAAACTATGATGATAAGTTTACAGTACTGGCCATGTCAGTTGTCTATCTATACTTATGTAATTGACAATTATTTTTATAATACTCTTTTTTCTGATCTGTACTTGAACGTCTGTTCTACTATCTTCAGAATGATATTGGTGTAAGTGCAGTTCTTTACAAGCTTTAAAGTGAATAGTTTTATGCTATAATTGCTGACTACCGGGTCCGTAACTTCCAACCTCAGCGCAAGGTCGAGAGTTGAGAAAAGAACATGGCAAAAACGGACAGAGCTACATTAGGGGAGACCAACTACAGAATCAGGGAGAGACTGAGGCAAAAAACGGGAACAGTCTCGGTGAGTGAGTAAAAGACTGAGCAACCTTAAGCACCCATGATCAAGCACTAGTGGTGCCATCTGATAGCACACAACTTGAAAAGGTATCAAAATAAGCAAAAAAATGGGAAGTGTTCTGAGGAAGGCTATTCTGAACAGTGGAGAATATGTGACTGTATAATTATAGATGAGGAATAAAGTTTATTGTACGCAGACGCACGGAGTACTATCTCGAGAAGCAAGTGGGAAAACCGAGTCAGATCGTGAAAAAGGAAATCAGAGGGGTGACAAAATCTAGTGAGTTGGTTCAAGTGGAGGGTGAAGCCATGTAGGGTCTATAAGACTCTGCAACAAGCTTGGCTGACAGAGAAAATGGCAACAATGAAGTACTATAGCATAAAGCCCGGCACTTAAACAATGTAATACGTACATTCAGGGTTATGGATCCAAGCAAGGTATGTGCGATAATATTGAATGATGAAGCAACGGCAGCGACTATAGTGCGGACAACGAGGTTTAGAGAGGGAGAGACAAAGACAGTATTCTCAGAATCCTATGTGAGCGGTATTCAGCATCAACAAGACTTTAACGCTATTTATCGATATTTAGAAGGATTTGACTGTTGATGAGCTTTGTGGGACAAGATTTGTACAGCTGAATGCCATGAAGAGTATCAAAGCTGTACAGCGAGGCCAAGTGAGTGTATACACACAACATTGGATAATGGTTTAGACAACGTTGGAGTCGCATGTGTTCTTCACTTTTTAAAACTCATCTTGAGCGAATATGGATGAACTGGAAAAAAGAAGGATCAGTCGTTGTGGCCGAAGAACAAAAACTCGTTCGAGGTATGACATTGATGGCATAGAGGATCAGAATAAAAGATGCTTGCCAGCTAACGAACATTGACTAGGCACAATACGGATGGAAATAAGTGCAGAGAAGAATGTGATTCAAACACCACCGGCCTTAGCACTGATATCAGGGTTATCTGAAGAGTTGGGAAAAGTTAAAGTTCAAGTAACTGGGAGTTGTATCAGAAGGGATCCAAGCAGAAGTTGTATGAGGAATGAAGACAATAACAGCTTTGTCCCACTACCATTGGAGAGATAAAAAATATTCATTATCTCCAAGTAGGACTAATGCGTCTTGTAAATATATTTCTGTTGTATGAACTGATGGACAAGACTGCAGATTTTGGAGAGAAGCGTAGGGGTGGGATGACATGTCTTGGTGGCACTTGGCATTAAAAGACCAATAAGAACGAAAAGGTGCTAAAAGCATCCAGTACCCATTGGACTATGAGAAGAATTCTAACGATCTTGAAAAAAAAACGTAAATTAATGGTATGGGATGTAAGAGATCCAAAGGATTGCAAAGAAATTTTAAGGCATGAAGGAGGAAGAACAAGAGGAGACAAGGACGAGAGGGAGGATAACTCATCGAATGGAAGTCTAGAACTCAAAAAACCGAGGAAGGCTTACAAAGAGAGAGGAATGGAGGGCCCTGGTTGTTAAGTCATTGCGGGGCCTCGGGTGTTAGAATACGGGAATATAGCAAGTAGATAATGATCGAGACTTTAGAGAATAATAGTTACGTACGAAAACGGAATAGGTTAAATTCAAGCAAAGTTATTTTTTAAACTTTAATTTTTTTTCATTAGTTTCATTTTTATTTTTATCTATGAATAAATTGTTAAATTTTAAAGGATTTTGCCTTGATTGTAATAAAAAATCTGAATTAGTGAGGTTTGTGTATACAATTTTTTTGTTAAATTAGTCAATTTTGTTAAGAGACTTTTTGTAAGATCCTGTATGTATTAGTGAGTTTATTAATTAGTGTTTGTTTTTGGTTTTATTGTATATGTTATTTGGGTTTGTTTTATTCTTGTGGTATGTCGCATAAACTGAAATTTAAAGGTTATTCGCCGACTGCTTTTACGTATGTTTTAACGACAAGTGGCAATAAAAGTGGTCTAGAGAAGGTATCAATAACATTGAACGCCACAAAAAAGATTGAATTGCTAGCATGATTTAAGATGGACTGAGTTTCCTTTGTTTGGCGTTGTGAATCCGTTTTTCAAATATAATGATGCAGAATGAATTTCTAGGATAAAATATTTCGCAAGATTACAAACATAAAAGTAAGATTGTTAAATATTTTGTTCTTTTATGCTGTCAAAGGGTATACAAATTTTGATGAGTCTGATCTCGAAATGAATTGGGTGAAATAAATTAAAGAAGTAGTATTTTGATAGTGATTCTATAACAGAACTCGTAGAACACTAATTGGTTTGATAGATACTTTTTAATGGATGGAGTTGCATTTTACACTGTGACATATTATTCTTGGGGATTTTAACATTAGACTTATCAAACTCAAACGAAATGGAATCACAACTATATGTGTTGGTTGGAACAATAATAGATTAAACCAAATGTCTAACGATACCTCAGTAATATAATTGATCCTTTCTCCCTAAACACACAAACAATAGATGAAAGTATGGTTGTCATGTGGAAGCGCGATATATCCTGTCAGCTATGTATTGGTTTAAGGCGTCGCATAAAAAATTCTAAAGTAGGGAATCTTTCAAAACTCGATATTACGACGATTAGAACAATTCTGTCTGAGGAATAATTTTCTTTCAGATGATAAACTACATTAACGATGTATATCAAATCGAGGCCCCCCATCAATAACCAAAACAAACCCCCAATCCAATGAAGCGGCTGAATTTTGGGTTCCCCCTGTTATTAGAGTATGACAAACATGTCTTTATAAAAAAAAAAAAGAGTTAAGAAAAAATCCCCTCATGGTAAAAAAGAATAGAATTGAGATAAATTAAGAAACAACTGAAAAACAGGTTAAAATGAACAGTTGTGGACAAAGGAATTAAAGTGAAATATCATTAAACGAGATCAGGTAATTACTTTTACAGTAGTTAATTACTAGTGATTCGCAGATTTGGTAAAGCATTAATAATTTGTATTAACTAATTATTAAAAAGACAGAGGTTATTAAAGATATCAGCTGATGATTCAAACTAAGCCATTTTTTAATGTAGCAAATCAAAATTATACATGTGGAAGTCAAGCGAATTGATCTTCTTACTACAAAAATAATTAACTAAAAATATTTTTTTTTTTTTTTTTTTTTGGTTATAACTTGCATGCACTAGCCAGTATTTTTTTCTGTTTTGCTCACTTTGTAGCAGCTGTTTTTACTTGATCCAGTGTGAACTTTCTTGAATGAGTAGTTTGTCTCGAGTTGTTTAAAATTTCTTCGGTCAGTTTAAAGTTGCTTATTATTTTTTTTTTAATTTATTTTTGGTTTGGTAATTTTTTTTTCTTTCTGGGTTGGGTTTTGTTTTGTTATTAACTCATAATTTTTTTAACGTTTTACGTTACTATGCCTTCTAAACAACAACGCGCGTTTTCCATCATGCAGTGGAATGCTAGATCTATTTCCACTAATCTGCCCTATCTTAATACAGCATCTTGCTGAAAATCATTATCAAGTAGTGATGTTACAATCACTCAAAGTAACTAAAAGTAAGCTGCCCAAACTGCCTGGATACTATTATCCACCTGTCTATCAGCAAGTTGATGCTGTAACAAAAATCAGTGCAGCCATATACATTCAGGAAGGGGTGGATTACTGCATGTGTCCCTCACCAGTGCCTAACCAGACCCCAGATATACATTCATGTGCAGCACGAGTAAGTTTTGGAAAAAATCTAATAATAAATACTGTGTCTGTATATCTGCCCAAGGGACCAAATGAACTGAATACTGAGTGGATGCACAACCTTAAAGATAATGAAAAGTGGTTCATTGCAGGAGATTTTAATGCACATGCCCCTTCTGGGATAAAGAATGTGAAAAAATATCTCATATCGATTTGTAGAAAACATAGTTGACTCCTGTCTATGCTTGCTAAATGACGGCAGTGTCACAAGAATCCCAGACATTGCTAGTCACAAAGCATCAGCCTTAGATCTGTCATTTGTGTCTCCTGTATTAGCTCCAGAGTGTGAGTGGTCAACATATAATGACACCCTTGGCAGTGATCACCTGCCTATTATCACAACTTCTTGTGGAACAACAACTTTCTGTGACACTCAGAAAGACAAAATCCTCAAATTTAACAATAAAAAAGCTGATTGGCAGAAGTTTGAAGACATCCTTGCAGTTTACAACACTGACAGCTTTGACACTGACAACATTGACCACTTTTATGTCAGTTTTACTAGACCATCCTTAATGCTGCCACTTTATCTATCCCCAAAATTAATATGGTAAAAAACAAAGAAACATCAGGGAAATATCTGGTGGACACCGGCGTGTGAGGAAGCAGTTAAAAATAAACGCTCAATGTATAAAATTTATCTAAAAGATAAAACATCAGAAAATAATGTAAAACAGAAACAAGCTAAAATTCATTGTAACCTTGTTGTAGCTCAGGCTAAGACACAGTTTTGGACTTCTTTTTGTACCACCGAAATTTCAAATCATAAGGACCTTAAAAAGGTTTGGGAAAGATTTCATGAAATGAAAAAAGGTGTTAGTTTACCATTTTGTCCAGTGAGACTGGAAAAACAAGAATTCCATCAAATTTAGAAAAGGCAGAGGCGTTTGCAGATATGTTTTCAAAATCGATGCATCGGGAAGGACTGTCAATTAAGTGTAGGAACTATAGAACAGAAGAGGAAAATAAAACAGAGTATAATGACCCAATCTCTGACAACAGTTCATGCATTAATGCTCCAATATCAGTGGATGAAGTTAGAGATGCTTTACTGTCTCTTTCTACTAAGAAAACATCGGTCGGGCTAGATGCAGTTTCTAATGACATGCTAAAACATCTACCAGCAAACTTTATTTTTCTACTGCATAAACTGTTCAATAAATGTTGGATTGAAGGTGTTATGCCAGTGGATTGGAAACAATCTATTGTCATTCCTATTCATAAACAGGGAAAACCCACAACAGACAAAAATAGCTACAGGCCAATTGCTTTGACCTCACACACTGGCAAGCTAATGGAGAGAATTATTCTTAAAAGGCTGATGTACTTCTGTGATAAAAATAAAATAATCCCGGTCAATCAAGCGGATTTTCGAAAAGACAGATCTGCCATAGATAACTTGGTTAAGCTATCAACGCATATAAAAAATCAGTTTGCAAGAAGAAAGAACGTTCTTGCAACATTTTTTTATATAAAAAGGGCGTATGATCAAGTTTGGCATGCTAAGTTGCTGTGTAAACTAAAGGATCTGGGTTTTTCTGGGCATTTTTATAATTATATTAAAAGTTTTTTGTCTAATAGAAGTATACAGGTTAGAATAGCTAAATCATATTCTAGTTTTAGATCTCTGCATATGGGACTACCCCAAG
>CM054165.1:35333949-35348949 GCA_028751875.1 Rapana venosa
AATTAAAACAAAGAAACAAGGGCTGTTTTACAGATGTTAGACATGATGTAGCCAAGTGATTGTAAACAGCACAGTACAACTATTTTTTGTTGAAAGAACATTGTGGTGTTTGTGACATCAATTGGCGTAAGGAAGTGCAGTTGGGTTTCCATTTCTTAGGCAGATTTTTTCATTTTAGCTATTTGAGTTTAGCAGAGTTATGTCAAAGGTAGACTTGGATTCAGAATACTTAAGCAAGAACATTTTCTCTATCAAATTAGAGTCATCCTGTAATAATGGTGATGATGATGATGATGATAGCATCAACAACAACAATAATAATAATAATAATAATATAATGATAATAATAACAATAATAATAATAACAATAATAATAATAATAACAACAGCAACAACGACGACACTACTACTACTACTACTACTACTACTACTACTACTACTACTACTACTACTACCATATTATTATTATTGTTGTTCTTCTTCTTATCATTACTACTACTACTACTACTACTACTACTACTACTACTACTACTACTACTACTACTACTACTACCATATTATTATTATTGTTCTTCTTCTTCTTATCATTACTGCTACTACTACTACTACTACTACTACTACTACTACTACTACTACTACTACTACTACTGCTACTACTACTACTACTACATATAATTATTATCATAATCATCATTACCATTACTACTTCTAGTACTATCTTATTATCATCATAATCAAAACATTTTCCAGGCCAAAACATTTTCAGCTACTGATGTAAGCAAAATGCCAAGGTGTACATTAAGATGACGTTATGCTTTCACATCTTCCATTACAATTGTCCATCACCCAATTCAGAATGCATCAATCTTAATGATGGGGAAAAACGGTCCCACACACAAAGTCCCACCTTTGGGGAGCCGAAGGGGAGCTAAAAAATATGGTTCCTATACACGACAAGCTCTTAGCCTAACAATCTTTACTGTTTATTCGCCTTGAAGTGGAATCTGAAACTGGTTATCTTGGAGGTTAGCAAACACCTTTCAGTTGCAGTCTGTCACAGAGCCAACTCAAATTGTTGGTGTTTTTTTCCTATGTTGTTGGTGTTGGGTGTTCCCCAGCTAACGCCCTAGAGATCACACAGAAGAAGCACTATGCCTCACACAGTGCAACTTGGAACCACTGTGACATCATTAATTGTGTATAGGCTGTATGAGATCACCATATAGGCAGCCCTGCTTTGACTTCGTTCGCTTACATCAATTACTTTCTTCTTTAATGGAGAACATAAGTTGGTATGCTAAGAACTTGCCATGGATGAAGATGACATGACTATCCCATTTCAAAGTATAACACTATTTAAACATAAGCTTGGGAAACTTGCTCACATCAAGAAGTGACAAGATGATTTAGCCTGGGGAAGATTTTATTTCACACTACGATCCTGTGTCTGGCTGTTTTTCCCAGCACCTCCTGCATGGAAGAGGTCCCCCCAGCAATGACGCCACTGCCACTGCTGCTCTCGGGCTCCTGGGAGAACTCCACTGCTGTAGAACCTGGCCCCAGCACCGCCCTTCAACCTGGCATCAAATCATCCTTTGACAAAACTTCAGAGTATTTGTCCTATATCTACCTCTCAATCATCCTGCTGTTTGGTGTCTTCGGCAACATCATGATAATCATCATCATGAAGCGGATATCGTCAAGCGAGTCCACCATCAGCATTTATTTCACAGCAACGGCAGCAGTGGATTTGCTGTGCCTAGTCATGTCTTTTCTAATGTGGTGGATCAGGGAAACCTTTGCTTTCGACATTCTAACAGTACACACGGCAGTCTGCAAAATCGGCACCTGGATTTACACAGGAGCTGGCACCATCAGTTGTTGGTGTTTGGTCTGTATGACAGTGCACAGAGCAATGTCTGTCATCTGGCCACATCGTGTGAACTTGATCTGTACACGCCGAACTGTTTTCACATTGGTGACAATAATCATCGTGTTTCATGCTGCTCTATAATTCGCATTACTTGGTTGGTTTTGAGATCTCTTATAACGAGAATCAAGGAAAGTACATTTGTACAACAAAGCCAGACTTTGAGTTGTACGTCTTTTCATTGACAATTTCTTCGTGTACATAGAACTCTCAGTCTACTGCCTGATACCGTTCTGTGTCCTGGTTGTGTCAAACAGCATTCGGTTTGGAAAGTGCTGTGTCAGTCAAAACAGCGGCAGAATACCTCAGTAAAGGAGACGCTGAACAAGTTCACGCACGTGAAAAAAGCGGCCAACTCCATGACAATGACGGTGATTGGGTGTCTTCTGCTTTCATTGTTCTGACTCTGCCTGTGTCTGTCAGTTACATGTACTGTATTTGTCCATGTTTCATGCAAATCTGTCACCTAACGACCTGCTATAGCAAACCTCATTTACAACATCTCTTCTTTGCTGGCTCAAACGAACAGCGCTGTCAACTTCTACCTGTACTGTCTGACCGGCAGGAGGTTCAGGCAGGAGTTTGTGAGGATCATGGCTTGCTGGACCAAAGCCTGAAGACTCTACCGAGCTTTGTACTTGGATGGTGTCATTACATCAGTCAGCACTTTGCTGATATCCCTTTGGGTCAATGGAGTATCTAGTGAAGGTGCTGCTCAAACAACTGAAAACCAATTTAGCCAGGCGTTTTTTTCTTATGTGTTGGTAGCATTGTCTGCAATGTACATCATGTTGGTGTTTGCTTTATTTTGTAGCTCTGTGTACTCTGTGAGCTCAAACACAGGTGTTTCACATGGAGACACCAGGACCCACCCCTAGGGTGCAGGTGTACAGCACAACTAGCACACCCACCCGCCCTTCAGACACAGTTTGTAGCACTAGCAAACCATGCCTATTCTCTGAAAGGACATTTTCATGATAGCTTAATTGTAAGTTCAACAGGTCATAATCATACTACTGATGCTGAAGCAGAGTAGCCCTTTGCTTTTTTCTTTATGTAAGTGGTGATGATGTGCTACTCTGATTTGCATTGGCAGAGACACTCTGTCACAAACTGAAAGTGCGGCTTCCTTTTCTTTTTCCTTTTATTTCGAGGATAATGGAATAAGCACCCATGTGCTTTTTTATACCTAGTCCCGTGTGTATGCAGTATTGTAAATTTTGTCATCGTCCCACCTGGACTTGTTTTAGGCATTCACTGACAATGCAATACCCATTTATGGGCAATCAAAATAACAAAGAGATTATGTGATATTATTTGATATTTGAATATCACAAACTTCATATTTACAGCATTTAAGTATTGTGTTGAAACACATCTTTGGCAAACAGCTTATCAACTTCAGAGTCACATTTTGTTCCACACGCATTTACTCATTGAACTGAACACCATACAGAACAATGATTACCTGACTTGTAGGACATATCTGGTCTACTGTTAGTGTTGGTATCAGAAATCCTTCTCCTGCACCAGTGGGGTCAAGCACAGAGCCATCTGTGGAAACTTCACAATCATTTCATGGCAGAATTCTGCACTGTAGAGCTTCTCAATGTTTATCTTGCTGATGCCAGCCTCACTTGCTTCTCAAGAGGTAACATTGATAGTTCTTTTTTGTTCTCATAGTAGAAGCATGAGTAGAAGCATCCTTCGGATGAGACTATAAACCGAGGCCCCGTTTGCGAACGCATACAAAACATCTTGCGCACACGGTAAATCCTGTTCCGCTTTTCGAAAGAGTAGGCCATTATGTGCCGGTGATAACAGATGGCAAAATTTACAAAACCGCATATACATGGAGACTGGATGTAAAAAAGCACATGAGTGCTTATTCCGTTATCCTCGATATAAAAGAATAAATATGAATTGAAACCACAAGAGCTAGTCTATAAGCCACACTTACCACAACCTGTAGCTTTTTAAATAAATATTTTGTAGCAGAAAAGAACACGTCTTGAGCATATCTTGGATCATTCAAGCTGCTGGATATGAGTGTGGTGTGTGAACATCCTGTCCCTATGGATGCCGACTCACAAAATAAACAGAACTTGTGCCTCCTCTTTTTTAAAAGATCTCTTTAAAAGTGTTTCTAAATGATGCTGGATAAGCACCTAAAACTTAAAATAAAATTGTCAGCTTCTTTTCGTATTCAGTTTTCATCCATCTTATCTAAACAATGGCTGGATCATGTCTTGAATTAAACCCTATCATGTGGGTTTTTCCTGACAAAAATGTTAGTCCTGTTTGGAGTCATTTATTTACTTTTCTTTTTATCAAGTTCAATTTGGTTAAGCTTTCTGATGTACTTCAACTACCCAATTAAAGTGTTTTCTTTTTAGGTTGACATTCATTCACATACAGATATCATCTGCATATTGAAGAATCTTAATTAACATGGTTGACACTGACTTGGAAAGGTCACCAAAGATTCCATGTCTGATTCATGCCACCATCTGCCTCAAAGAAAGTAGAAAGTCACCATTGGAAAGCTAACTGGCTTCCAGGGAGGCACTAGAAATGGTGGCTAGCTGTTCACAGGCGTGTGTGTGCGTTGTGTGTGTGTGTGTGTGTGTGTGTGTGTGTGGTGTGTGTGTGTGTGGTGTGTGTGTGTGTGTGTGCGTGTGTGTGTGTGTGTGTGTGTGTGTAACAATGGTGTGTGTGTGTATGTGGTGTGTGTGTGTGTGGTGTGTGTGTGTGTGGTGTGTGTGTGTGGTGTGTGTGTGTGTTGTGTGTGTGTGTGTGTGTGTTGTGTGTGTGTGTGTGGTGTGTGTGTGTGGTGTGTGTAACAATGGTGTGTGTGTGTGTATGTGGTGTGTGTGTGTGTGTGTGGTGTGTGTGTGTGGTGTGTGTGTGTGTGTGTGTGTGTGTGTGTGTGTGTGTGTGTGGTGTGTGTGTGTGTGGGTGTGTGTGTGCGTGTGTGTGTGTGTGGTGTGTGTGTAACAATGGTGTGTGTGTGTATGTGGTGTGTGTGTGTGTGTGTTGTGTGTGTGTGTGGTGTGTGTGTGTGTGCGTAGATGTAAAAAATGTACAAAAGTGTTTTATGCATTATCCTGCGGGGACTGGATTAAAAAAAAAGTACATGAGTGCTGTCAGGACTCAGTCCCGGGTTCAAATCCTCACGCTCCTTCACCACCCTACTTACACCTCTCCTGACCACCAGGGTGAAGGACTAGCACCCTGGACAAGGAGGGAGGGGTGTGCTTTTAAGGGGACTGACAGACGGTCTTTTGACCTCCAGGCCACTTTTCTTCCCCCCTTACCCCCCTTTCTTTTAGTTTCATTGGCATCCCTGAGCGCAGGCTATGGCGGCATAGGAAAGTTCTATCAATAACCTTTCTGCAGCTTGTGCTTGGGACGCCTTTGCTGACAGCGTGGCACGTGAAACACGCGCAAGGCAGAGTGTTCCTGAACACAGGGGCAGCACGCCTGTGGTCAGGTCAGGGAAGTTCTTCACCGCCTGTCTTTTACCAGGCGCTGTGTGCCCGGCAGCCAAAGTAGACGAAGACGAAGTCAAACTCCTAGTCGACGCAGGAGGTTTAGGTAAGCACAGCGATCGGATCGGTTCTGCGAAGCACGTACGTAGGCCCTGCTCGAGCTGCCTGAGCTTGTTTTTTGTTTTTGTGGGACGTTCCAGCAGAACTTCTCTGGCGAGGGAAGAGGACGTGGACCTGGTCTTCAGCAACGCTGCCTCTGGAGCTGCCCACTGGAGTTGTCCTTCGGATGAGACTATAAACCGAGGCCCCGTGTGCGAACGCATGCAGAACATCTTGCGCACACGGTAAATCCTGCTCCGCTTTTCGAAAGAGTAGGGCATTGTGGGCCGGTGGGAGCAGATGACAAAATTTACAAAACCGCATACACACGGGGACTGGATGTAAAAAAAAAAGCACATGAGTGCTTATTTCATTATCCTCGAAATAAAAAAAAATAATCTGAGCACTTTGGTTTGCTGCTTTACAAGATTCAGCGCTATATAAATTCCATACATTATTATTTATTACTCCAACAAGGAAAGAGGACGGGACGTTAGCCACGCACGCTGCTTCTGGAGCCGCCTCTGATGCCATTTCTGGAGCCGCTTCTGATGCCATTTCTGGAGCCGCCCCTGATGCCATTTCTGGAGCCGCCTCTGATAACAGCCATTTCTGGAGCCGCCTCTGATAACAGCCATTTCTGGAGCCGTCTCTGATGCCATTTCTGGAGCCGCCTCTGGTGCCATTTCTGGAGCCGCCTCTGATGTCATTTCTGGAGCCGCCTCTGATGCCATTTCTGGAGCCGCCTCTGATGCCATTTCTGGAGCCGCCTCTGATAACAGCCATTTCTGGAGCCGCCTCTGATAACAGCCATTTCTGGAGCCGCTTCTGATAACAGCCATTTCTGGAGCCGCTTCTGATAACAGCCATTTCTGGAGCCGCCTCTGATGCCATTTCTGGAGCCGCTTCTGATAACAGCCATTTCTGGAGCCGCTTCTGATAACAGCCATTTCTGGAGCCGCCTCTGATGCCATTTCTGGAGCCGCTTCTGATAACAGCCATCTCTGGAGCCGCTTCTGATAACAGCCATTTCTGGAGCCGCCTCTGATGCCATTTCTGGAGCCGCTTCTGATAACAGCCATTTCTGGAGCCGCTTCTGATAACAGCCATTTCTGGAGCCGCCTCTGATGCCATTTCTGGAGCCGCTTCTGATAACAGCCATTTCTGGAGCCGTCTCTGATGCCATTTCTGGAGCCGCTTCTGATAACAGCCATTTCTGGAGCCGTCTCTGATGCCATTTCTGGAGCCGCTTCTGATGCCATTTCTGGAGCCGTCTCTGATGCCATTTCTGGAGCCGCCTCTGGTGCCATTTCTGGAGCCGCCCCTAATGCCATTTCTGGAGCCGCCCCTAATGCCATTTCTGGAGCCGCTTCTGATAACAGCCATTTCTGGAGCCGCTTCTGATAACAGCCATTTCTGGAGCCGCCTCTGATAACAGCCATTTCTGGAGCCGTCTCTGGTGCCATTTTCTGGAGCCGCCTCTGATAACAGCCATTTCTGGAGCCGCCTCTGATAACAGCCATTTCTGGAGCCGCCTCTGATAACAGCCATTTCTGGAGCCGCCTCTGATGCCATTTCTGGAGCCGCCTCTGATGCCATTTCTGGAGCCGCCTCTGATGCCATTTCTGGGAGCCGCTTCTGATAACAGCCATTTCTGGAGCCGCCTTTGATGCCATTTCTGGAGCCGCCTCTGATGCCATTTCTGGAGCCGCCTCTGATGCCATTTCTGGAGCCGCCCCTGATGTCATTTCTGGAGCCGCTTCTGATAACAGCCATTTCTGGAGCCGCCTCTGATAACAGCCATTTCTGGAGCCGCTTCTGATGCCATTTCTGGAGCCGCCTCTGATGCCATTTCTGGAGCCGCCTCTGGTGCCATTTCTGGAGCCGCCTCTGATGCCATTTCTGGAGCCGCTTCTGGAACTGCCAGGAGTTGTCGCGACACTGGCCACTCCCCACATGATGGGCACAGCAGCAGCAGCAGCGGCAGTAGTGCAGTGAAGAAATCCCTCACGTTTCCTTACCTCCTAGCTGACTTTTCCCCTCCTGTGTGTTCTGTGGACATGTTCTGAGTGTGTGAGAGTGCATTATCATTATGGTTTTGTTGATTTCTTTTGCTTTTATTATTTTTGGTAGGGGGGGGGGTAGGGGTGTTAGGAAGGCAGGAGGGAGTGGGGTGAGGGTGGTTGTCGGGCACGTTAGCTGAGATAGAGATTTGTTTTATTGTAAGTTCGTGCGTGTGTGGGACGTGTGCAGTGTGACGATGCGTGTGTGCATTAGTCTGCAGTTTGCAGGGGTGTGCGAGGCCATTCAGACCAGACCCTTACACTTCCTCACGTTCCTGTACTTATGCTTCCTTATAGTCACCTTTGGGACACACACACGTACACACATAATCACCACTACACCACCTCACACACATACACACACACACACACACACACAAGACACCCACACACAAATACACGACACACACAAACACACACATACACAACACACACACAACACAACACCCACACCCCCACACGCACACACACACACATATACAAACACACATAACACACACACACACTACACACACATACAAACACACACACACACACACACTTACAAACACCCCCCACCCCCACCCCGCACACCCAATGAATAATTACTGCTGTTGCTAGGATTATTTCAAAGTCTTCTGTAAGTAGCCTATATGATGGTAGGGTTTCTGTTTTGTTTGTTTGTTTTAAAGTCTAATATCGCCAAGTGTGGATAGATTGTGAATTTAACTACAACACCACACACACACACACACACACACACACACACACACACCACACACCACACACACAACACACACACACACACACACACACACACACACACACACACGCACTGCCTTGCACAGCTCAGCAAAAAAAAAAACAACAGGTATAGTTCATTTTCTTAATATTATGAAGGAGATTAAGCGAATTGTGGAGCTGATGCTTAATTAACCTGTGCTTTGTGTTGTTGATGATCACGGACACATACTTTATGTCTGTTACCTATGCATTTCAATTAAGAGTTTTAGCACACAGCTGCTGTGTTTATATGCTATCAGCTGTTACAACTTGATAACCCAAAACCATCTATGTAGCTTGCCAAAGAAAGAAGATACAAATAAGTATAGCATAGTATAGTATAGTATAGTATAGTATAGTATAGTATAGTATAGTATAGCATAGCATAGCATAGCATAGCATAGCAAAGCATAGTATAGTATAGCATAGCATAGCATAGCATAGTATAGCATAGCATAGCATAGCATAGTATAACATAGCATAGCATAGTATAGTATAGTATAGTATAGTATAGTATAGTATAGTATAGTATAGTATAGTATAGTATAGTATAGTATAGCATAGCATAGCATAGTATAGTATAGTAGAGTAGAGTAGAGTAGAGTAGAGTATAGTAGAGTAGAGTAGAGTAGAGTAGAGTAGAGTAGTGTAGTGTATAGTTTAGTAGAGTAGAGTAGAGTAGAGTAGAGTAGAGCATATTATAGTAGAGTAGAGTAGAGTAGAGTAGTGTAGTGTATAGTTTAGTAGAGTAGAGTAGAGTAGAGTAGAGTAGAGTAGAGTAGAGCATATTATAGTATAGTAGAGTAGAGTAGAGTAGAGTAGAGTAGAGCAGCAAGCAGATGATGATGTTGTTTGCGTGATACCGAGGACAAAGTTGTAGTCAACATGAAAGGAGTGTACATTACAACTGATGACAACACCAAACAAGGTGGGGGATACATAATACCAGTGTATTCAATAACTGGAGAAACTAGCAAAGGTCAGTTGACGATGTAATAATAATAATAATAATAATAATAATAATAATAATAATAATAATAATAATAATAATAATAATGATAATAATAATAATGGCCCCTGGAGAAGCTGCAAACTCTGACACCTGGCTTCCCCAACACCTTTCCCTTATAATACATACATACATACATACATACATACATACATACATACATACATACATATATATACATACATACATACATACATACATACATACATACATACATACATACATACATACATACATACACACAAACACACACACATACATACATACATACATGTATGTTTGTCCGTCGTGTCCGACAATGACCTCCAAAACAGCAGAGGAGGCAGCTGCTGTTTTGGAAACTGGGCAGAAGTTTGATTATAGTGGAGATGCCTTGCCCACAGCACATCCCCACTCTCTCGGCCAAGTGGGCATACAGATAGTCAGCGTTGGAGATGTTCTCCAAAGGACAACCAGCCCCCAGGACTGCAGCACATAAGGACTGTGCGAGTCAAGCCTCCTAGTCAGAGAGTCCTAGTCGATCACTAAAGACTAAGCTGTAAAGTGGAATTCCATGAGTGGGAAAGCCACTGGTCATACAGCCTCTCACTTTGCTGTTGCCCCCAGCGTCAATGGTTTAATCAAGAACTGTGATAAAGCCCAGGCGCTGACGGCACTACATACATACATACATACATACATACATACATACATACATACATACATACATACATACATACATGCATACATGCATACATATATACATACAAAACATACATACATACATACATACATACATACATACATACATACATACATACATACAAGCATACATATATACATACATATACATACATACATACATAATACATACATACATACATACATACATACATACATACACACACACAACCCCACACACACACACACACACACACACACACACACACACACACACACACACACACACACACACACAGTGTTTTGAAAAAAGAGAAAAAGAGAAGTAGAATGCAACATGTTTTTAGTGTACATCACTTTAAGCCAAAATAGATAATAATTATAATTGATGTTTTTGTTGGGTCAAATAAGCCTACATGACTTAAATGACAATAGAATATTTTTGAATCTGAATCTACCCATTTACAACTGGGTGAACTAGGGGACTGTACTGAAGCCAAGGCGCGGCAAACGGTCACCCATTCAAGTGGTAACCACGCTCGTCGCTGCTTAACCTTGGCTGGGGGAAAGCGAGTACTCTGACCACTGAGCTATCCCGTCCCCTGCATCAATGTATCTGTCGGTATGGTGACTGCCCTTCATGGGATGACTGACGTGCTTTTGACTGGACTTGTTTTCAATCTCCCACACTCGCATTCACTTCCAGGCTGGGGTGAGGGACTCACAGAGCCGGAGTGCCTGCTCTGGGTTATTCAGGGTGCTACCCCTCCTTCGCACTTTAAGCCTGGAACGTGCAACAACAACAACAACAGCAACAGCAACAACAACAGCAACAACAACAACAGCATTAACAACAACAACAGCAACAACAACAACAACAGCAACAACAACAACAACAACAACAACAACAACAAAGTCATGAATGCATGTCGCCATTGATATCAGAACATGTGCAGTACTCCCGTAATTAAAAACAAACATCGACGCAAAATCTTCCTGTTGAAGAAAGAAGAGAAAAACAAATGAGCCGAGAGTATAGCAGGGCGTTGCTGACTTCATTGTGTGCCGGTGGGAACGGATGACAAAACTGACAAAACTGCATACACACGGGGATTGGATGTAAAAAAAAAGTACATGAGCGCGTATTCCATTATCCTTGAAATAAATGAATAAATAAAGAAAATAGTCCCCGCCAATCCATTTCTACCTTACGCTTGCACGAATGCTTTGCTTTGATCTAAGAACATAAGTAGACGACCGCTTCTCAATACTTCAACGGGCTGATCAACTATAGTAGTAGCAGCAGATTACGGGCTGATCAACTATAGTAGTAGCAGATTACGGGCTGATCAACTATAGTAGTAGCAGATTACGGGCTGATCAGCCTTAGTAGTAGCAGATTACGGGCTGATCAACTATAGTACTAGCACATTACGGGCTGATCAACTATAGTAGTAGCAGCAGATTACGGGCTGATCAACTATAGTAGTAGCAGATTACGGGCTGATCAACTATAGTAGTAGCAGCAGATTACGGGCTGATCAACTATAGTAGTAGTAGCAGATTACGGGCTGATCAGCTATAGTAGTAGCAGATTACGGGCTGATCAACTATAGTAGTAGCAGCAGATTACGGGCTGATTAACTATAGTAGTAGCAGCAGATTACGGGCTGATCAACTATAGTAGCAGCAGATTACGGGCTGATCAGCCTTAGTAGCAGCAGATTACGGGCTGATCAACTATAGTAGCAGCAGATTACGGGCTGATCAACTATAGTAGCAGCAGATTACGGGCTGATCAACTATAGTAGTAGCAGATTACATGCCCAACACTGAACGTGACATAAACATCCTGTGTTAAGAAGCCTGTGAATCATGGACCCTGACTGCAGATTTGGAGAGAAGAGTACAGGCGGTGGAGATGAGATGCTTTCGGAGACTCCTTGGCATCTCCTACAAAGACCACATAAGCAACGAAAGCGTGCATAACAGAATCCAGCAAACCATTGGACCCTATGAGAACCTTCTAACGATCGTGAAAAAGCGTAAACTTAAATGGTATGGGCATGTCACAAGATCCCAAGGAAGTACAAAGACAGTTTTGCAAGGCACTGTCCAAGGAGGAAGAAGAAGAGGCAGACCAAGGAAGAGCTGGGAGGATAACATCAGCGAATGGACAGGCCTAGAACTCAACAAAACCCTGAGAAAGGCAGAACAGAGAGAGGAATGGAGGGAACTGGTTGCTGAGTCTTTGAGGGTGCCCCCACGGTCGTCAGACTACGGGGCAGATAGATAGATAGATAGATAGATAGTTAAGAAAGTAGAAGTTGTTTCAGCAAGTTTTTGATAAGAAAGAAAACAGTTGTGCGCTGTAAAACGGAAAAAACCAACAACAACAGCAACAACAAAAAGCCAAACCAAAACAAACAAACAATTAAAAAAATAAAAAAAAATCGTCTAAGCATTTTAAATAATAATAATAATGTATGGAACTTATATAGCGCTGAATATTGCAAAGCAACAAATCAAAGCGCTCAGATGACTTTTTTTTATAATATCGAGGATAATTGAATAAGCACTCATGTGATTTTTTACATCCAGTCCCCGTGTGTATGCGGTTTTGTAAATTTTGTCATCTGTTCCCACCGGCACACAATGGCATAATCTTTCGAAAAGCGGAACAGGATTTAACGTGTGCGCAAGATGTTCTGCATGTGTTCGCACACGGGGCCTCGGTTTATAGTCTCATCCGAAGGACTTTGACATTCAGTTCGATTTTTTTTGTCAAACTGGGAAGAAAGAGCGAGGCTGGGAATCGAACCCACAACCTCACGGTTTACTTGTTGGCAGGAAAACGTCTTATTTTCACCAAGGAGAATCGAAAAGTTGTACGTTGTAAAGAAGTTAATGTCTTAAGTGTTTTCATAGGGGAAAAAGTGAACAGTCGAATGCTGTAAAGAAGGGATTGTTACAGCTTTTTCACAGGGGGGAAAAGTAAAAGACGTGTGTTGCAGAGACTTAGTAACCTAAGCATTTTCACAGAAGGAATGTGAAAACTTTGGGAGTTTAAAAAAACGCGTTTTAATAGGTACTTATAGGCGTTTCAAAATATAAATCAGTGATATTATTTTCACTCAGACAACAGTTCAGCATTTCTATGCAACAGACTTACACAGGCTAACTATTACATAATGGCCAAATAATCAGTCGTCAATTTGGTTGTCAAGACAAGTTCTATCAATAGCAGACAGAATTTGAGTAAAAAAGGAATTTTGAAGTCGTGCTTGAGGTGGGAAACGGGTATAGAGTGGCTCATATCATGTTGATGCTGTTGTTCTTTTAGAATTACAAAGAAATTGCTAGACGCAAATATGGAGATTTTCCCGTGTGGATTTAAAGAATTTAGGTGGTAAAGCATGAATGTAGAAACATGGTTCTTATACTTGTTGTAGACAGCAAGGTATACAAGTTTGAAACATTCAGTCTTGGTTTCCATTGCAACAGTGCATAAAGCTGAGTTAGTTAGTTATAATTATATTTTCATACTTTACAAGTGCTGCCCTTTCACTATATGGTACAACGTATAATGAGCTTGTAAACAAAATGTCATCACTTCTGACTCCCATGTCCCACCTTATGTTTCTACGAGGCTTATGTACTGTGGCCATATTTGTTTTTTTCTGCAAATCAATAAACTGCTTATCTTCATAGTGCTCTAACTTTCCCATTCCCTACCTGCATTACAGCTCATTTAGAAAAAAATACCAACACGTGACTTGCTTTACCAATGTTTACGAAAAGTACACAGTTGAACGCTGTAAAGAAACGAGTGTCTCAGCACTTTAACATAGCAACAAGGAAAGTTCTACGTCGTCGAAGTATTTTCAAAAAGAGAAGTAGAAAAAAGCTGAATATTGTACAGAACTGGTTGTTTAAGCGTTTTTACAGGGGAAAAAACCCAGAAAAGTTTTGTTTTGGACAAAAGGAATTTCTGTAAGCATTTTTTTCACGGGAAAAGAAAGTTTTAACAATATGCTGTGAGCGGTATCTGAAAAAAACAACCAAACATCAGTCTACTTCATTTCAAAATGTTTGGAATATTGGCGAGATACCAGCCACCTGAGTGGGCGGCAAACTTGAGCTACATTCCCAAGAAAAGAATACGAGTAAGAATGGATCCATTTGTTGTTGTTGTTATTGATTCAATAATCGATTCATTTAGTTATGAGTGGTGTGTGTGTGTGTGTGTGTGTGTGTATTGTGTGTTGTGTGTGTGTGTGTGTGTTTCTAATTCATCTTAACGTTTACTTATGTGTGTGTGTGTGTGTATGTCTGTCTGTCTGTAAATACTGTATGTGTGCGTTTGTGTGTATGCATGTATGTATGTATGTTATGTATGTATGTATATCTGTATGTATGAGTTGTGGGTGTGTATGTATGTATGTACGTAATTTGTATTTATGTCTCTCTGTTTGTCTGTCTGTAAGTATGTGTGTATGTATATGTATAAAAGTACTGGGGTTTTGTGTGTATGTATGTTGTCTGTGTGTGTATGTATGTATGTATGTATGTATGTGACTGTGTTTGTGTATGTATGTACGTTCGTACCCATGTATGTATGTCTCTCTGTCTGTAAGAAATGTTTTTGTGTTTGTGTGTGTGTGTGTGTATGTATGTATGTATGTATTATGAATGCACCCTCTTACCTCTGTGAATGTCTTAAAACCTGTACACTCCTTCCACGTTCCCTCCGCTCTGCTGCAGATACCTTGTCCCTACGAATACCTAGATTCAACCAATCTACTGTTGGCCGCCGCTCTTTCTCTATTTGGGGTCCATCGACCTGGAATGAGCCCCCTCTCTCTCTTCGCCAGAAGCCTAGCTATGACACTTTTAAATCAAGCCTCAAGTCATATTTATTTCAAACCTAAGATTTCCCCCCTCCTGTCTCATATCAGAACTATCCCACCTTCACTAACCCATGTC
>CM054165.1:35353949-35357076 GCA_028751875.1 Rapana venosa
AAGAAGAAGAATAAGAAGGAGAGAAGAGGAGGAGGAGAAGGAGGAGGAGGAGGAGGAGGAGGAGAAGGAGAGGAAAGAAGAAAGAAGAAGAAGAAAGAAGAAGAAAGAAGTAAGAAGAAGAAGAAGGAAGGAGGAGGAGAGAAGGAGGAGGAGGAGGCGGAGGAGGAGGAGGAGGAGAAGGAGGAGGAGGAGTAGGAGAGGGAAGAAGGAAGAAGAAGAAGAAGAAGAAGAAGAAGAAGGAGGAGGAGGAGGAGGGACACCCCAGCAATGACCCATGAAATACACTCTGCCTCACTCATGGCCCATTACAGTGACTGACGGGACTGAAAAGACACACTGCATGAGAAGTTTGCGTGTGTGTAGATGTTTGTTTGTTTGCTTTTCTTAAATCCCTGCCACATGGGCAGCCATACTCCGACTGCAGAAGAAGATTGGAATTCAAGATATGCTAGGTCCTTGTTGTCACTATCAATTATAGGAAGATTGGGGGGAAAAAGGTATTCTGTTTGTGAATGTTGTTATGATCTGAGATTTTGCTTTAATCCCAGATCTAAAATTCTCTTGCGCACATTAAAATTCAATCACACTTTGTGTATACATGGATGCACACATCCATTCAGAAAATTATACTGACTCGAAAGGCAGAATAAAGCAGCATGCTTTCTATCTCAAAGGTTGCAATCTATCTCTCACAGCCACACACACATGTGCACACAAACTATCCAGAAACTTCACTGAGATTTCAAATACACAATCATATTACATTCAAACGCACACTGGGAGTTAATAGTTAATAACAATTCATATCAAACTTGCTATTCCAGAAACTTCACTGAGATTTCACATGTATAACTATCAAAAGGAAACCATCAAGTATTCAACATACACAATCATGTTACATTCACATTCACATTGAGTTTGTCTGTTGATAACATTTCATTTCATATCAAACTTGCCACTCGCTTTCCAGCAGCATAACATAGTATAAGTATTGTACATTTTTATTCTCCAGTTATTATTATTAAAAATATTCCTAGCTTTTACTCAAGCTCCTGTCTTCTTTTACTACGTTTTCTTTCAATCAGTAACAGATTAGGTTATACACATGCTAACCTACATTTTAGATAAAGAGAATGAAATCTGTAAAAATCTATCTATCATCACAGCTGTTCACTGTTCTACCTCCTTTGATATGAATGAATCAGCTAATTTCACAACCTTCAAAGCTGTTAAAGTTCATTTAGTCATTTGCTACAGTCCAGTCACGTCAGAGTACAGTCAAAATACACAAATAAACAAGCAAAGTTTTTACTCTCCACCTGGTGAAGACTAGCTAGCTTCACCTACAACAGAAATAAAATTGCATCTTCCATTATAACTTGTAGAAAATCAGTTTCAATCAAAAGCAGTAAATCTATTATTCACTAACCTGCTAAACCAGCAGCACAAAGTTCAATCTCCCATTCATCCCAGAGAGGAACTATGCAGCACAGCCGTCTGTCTGCCTTCTTCTGTCACCAACTGTCTTCTCTGACAAGGGCCTAGACTAGAACTAACTTTCTTTCAAACAAAGAACCTCACTTCCTGTCTTTGGCAACACTCCACAACTTAAGTTAAACTTAACACTCCACAAGTGTAAAAAGCAGCCAAACCAACTTGTAATAAATGTCATAGATACAAAGATTAGATGAAATGATGATATTCTGTTTGTGAATGTCATAGATACAAAGATCGGATAAAATGATGATATTCTGTTTGTGAATGTCATAGATACAAAGATCGAATAAAATGATGACATTCTGTTTGTGAATGTCACAGATACAAAGATTGGATGATAATAATAATGATAATCTGTTTGTGATTGTCACAGATACGAAGATTGGATAATAATAATAATAATGATATTCTGTTTGTGATTGTCACAGATACGAAGATTGGATGATAATAATAATGATATTCTGTTTGTGGGTGTCATAGATACAAAGATTGTATGATAATAATAATGATATTCTGTTTGTGAATGTCACAGATACGAAGATTGGATGATAATAATAATGATATTCTGTTTGTGGCTGTCACAGATACGAAGATTGGATAATAATAATAATAATAATAATGATAATCTGTTTGTGAATGTCACAGATACAAAGATTGGATAATGATAATAATGATAATCCGTGGCTGTCACAGATACAAAGATTGGATAAAAATGATGATATTCTGTTTGTGGTTGTCACAGATACGAAGATTGGATAATAATAATAATAATAATCATGATAATCTGTTTGTGGTTGTCACAGATACGAAGATTGGATAACAATAATAATAATAATGATAATCTGTTTGTGATTGTCACAGATACGAAGATTGGATAATAATAATAATAATGATAATCTGTTTGTGGTTGTCACAGATACGAAGATTGGATAATGATAATAATAATAATGATAATCTGTTTGTGGTTGTCACAGGGTACGAAGAATTGGATAATAAATAATAATAATGATATTCTGTTTGTGGTTGTCACAGATACGAAGATTGGAAATAATAATTAATAATAATGATAATCTGTTTGTGGTTGTCACAGATACGAAGATTGGATAATAATAATAATAATGATATTCTGTTTGTGGTTGTTACAGATACGAAGATTGGATAATAATAATAATAATGATAATCTGTTTGTGGTTGTCACAGATACGAAGATTGGATAATAATAATAATAATGATAATCTGTTTGTGGCTGTCACAGATACAAAGATTGGATAAAAATGATAATAATCTGTTTGTGGTTGTCACAGATACAAAGATTGGATGATAATAATAATGATAATCTGTTTGCGATTGTCACAGATACAAAGATTGGATAAAAATGATGATATTCTGTTTGTGATTGTCACAGATACGAAGATTGGAGTTTTCATGGCGGATGCGCTGGGACAGGGGCTGCAGTCACGTGATCACGTGCGGCCCGTAAAAGTCCCAATCACTGTCGAGCTGTGGCCCTCAGTGCCCACTGGGTGGGCCTCAAGGCCCCTCTGTTTTTGCGACTGATGTGAGGTCGTTCAGTCTCACCAAGTACTTTTTCCCTTTCCTTTCAAAACCCGATTCAACCAAACCCCACCCC
>CM054165.1:35357576-35365076 GCA_028751875.1 Rapana venosa
AGTACAACTTTTTTTGAACAAGCATTTGGTGTTCACACTTGCGTAAGGAATGCAGTTGAAGGTTATACCATTTCTTAAGAAATTTTTTCAAAATTTAATCATTGAAAGTTAAAACAAAGAGTTATTCAAGTAGACTTGATTCAGAATGACTTTAAGCAAGTACATATTTTCTTTAGCAAATTAGGTTTGTAATAATTGGCGTAGAATGCATGGTTCCATTCAATATAGCAATTTTCATTTATAATGAATAAGCAATTATAAAGTAGACTGAATCAGAATACAGCAAAACATTCCAACAAATTAAGTCACCTGTAATAATGTATGATGATGAGATGATGCTAACAACTAATAATAATTAAAATAATTTATTACTAATTACTATATAATCATAGTTCATCTATACTAATTTACATATTTAGCTATTATTAGAGTATTCAATACTTATCAGATACTTACTACTACTACTACTACTACTTAATACTTACTATATACTATACTACTACTACACTACCATATTATTATTATATGTCTTCTCTTCTTATCATTATATACTAAACTACTACTACACTACTACTACTACTACTACTACTACTATACTACTAACTACTACTACTAACCCATATTATTATTATTGTTTTCTTCTTCTATCATTACTAACTACTATACTACTAACTCTAACTACTACTACTACTATATACTATACTACTACTACTAACTACACTCTACTATATTTACTAACTACACTATCTACTAACCTTACATATTTTATTATCATAATCATCATTACCATTACTACTTCTAGTACTATCTTATTATCATCATAATCAAAACATTTTCCAGGCCAAAACATTTTCAGCTACTGATGTAAGCAAAATGCCAAGGTGTACATTAAGATGACGTTATGCTTTCACATCTTCCATTACAATTGTCCATCACCCAATTCAGAATGCATCAATCTTAATGATGGGGAAAAACGGTCCCACACACAAAGTCCCACCTTTGGGGAGCCGAAGGGGAGCTAAAAAATATGGTTCCTATACACGACAAGCTCTTAGCCTAACAATCTTTACTGTTTATTCGCCTTGAAGTGGAATCTGAAACTGGTTATCTTGGAGGTTAGCAAACACCTTTCAGTTGCAGTCTGTCACAGAGCCAACTCAAATTGTTGGTGTTTTTTCCTATGTTGTTGGTGTTGGGTGTTCCCCAGCTAAACGCCCTAGAGATCACACAGAAGAAGCACTATGCCTCACACAGTGCAACTTGGAACCACTGTGACATCATTAATTGTGTATAGGCTGTATGAGATCACCATATAGGCAGCCCTGCTTTGACTTCGTTCGCTTACATCAATTACTTTCTTCTTTAATGGAGAACATAAGTTGGTATGCTAAGAACTTGCCATGGATGAAGATGACATGACTATCCCATTTCAAAGTATAACACTATTTAAACATAAGCTTGGGAAACTTGCTCACATCAAGAAGTGACAAGATGATTTAGCCTGGGGAAGATTTTATTTCACACTACGATCCTGTGTCTGGCTGTTTTTCCCAGCACCTCCTAGCATGGAAGAGGTCCCCCCAGCAATGACGCCACTGCCACTGCTGCTCTCGGGCTCCTGGGAGAACTCCACTGCTGTAGAACCTGGCCCCAGCACCGCCCTTCAACCTGGCATCAAATCATCCTTTGACAAAACTTCAGAGTATTTGTCCTATATCTACCTCCCAATCATCCTGCTGTTTGGTGTCTTCGGCAACATCATGATAATCATCATCATGAAGCGGATATCGTCAAGCGAGTCCACCATCAACATTTATTTCACAGCAACGGCAGCAGTGGATTTGCTGTGCCTAGTCATGTATTTTCTAATGTGGTGGATCTGGGACACCTTTGCTTTCGACATTCTAACAGTACACACGGCAGTCTGCAAAATCGGCACCTGGATTTACACAGGAGCTGGCACCATCAGTTGTTGGTGTTTGGTCTGTATGACAGTGCACAGAGCAATGTCTGTCATCTGGCCACATCGTGTGAACTTGATCTGTACACGCCGAACTGTTTTCACATTGGTGACAATAATCATCGTGTTTCATGCTGCTCTATATTCGCATTACTTGGTTGGTTTTGAGATCTCTTATAACGAGAATCAAGGAAAGTACATTTGTACAACAAAGCCAGACTTTGAGTTGTACGTCTCTTTCATTGACAATTTCTTCGTGTACATAGAACTCTCAGTCTACTGCCTGATACCGTTCTGTGTCCTGGTTGTGTCAAACAGCATTCTGGTTTGGAAAGTAGCTGTGTCAGTCAAAACAGCCGGCAGATACCTCAGTAAAGGAGACGCTGAACAAGTTCACGCACGTGAAAAAGCGGCCAACTCCATGACAATGACGGTGATTGTGGTGTCTTCTGCTTTCATTGTTCTGACTCTGCCTGTGTCTGTCAGTTACATTGTACTGTATTTGTCCATGTTTCATGCAAATCTGTCACCTAACGACCTTGCTATAGCAAACCTCATTTACAACATCTCGTCTTTGCTGGCTCAAACGAACAGCGCTGTCAACTTCTACCTGTACTGTCTGACCGGCAGGAGGTTCAGGCAGGAGTTTGTGAGGATCATGGCTTGCTGGACCAAAGCCTGAAGACTCTACCGAGCTTTGTACTTGGATGGTGTTCATTACATCAGTCAGCACTTTGCTGATATCCCTTTTGGGTCAATGGAGTATCTAGTGAAGGTGCTGCTCAAACAACTGAAAACCAATTTAAGCCAGGCGTTTTTTTCTTATGTTGTGGTAGCATTGTCTTGCAATGTACATCATGTTGGTGTTTGCTTTATTTTGTAGCTCTGTGTACTCTGTGAGCTCAAACACAGGTGTTTCACATGGAGACACCAGGACCCACCCCTAGGGTGCAGGTGTACAGCACAACTAGCACACCCACCCGCCCTTCAGACACAGTTTGTAGCACTAGCAAACCATGCCTATTCTCTGAAAGGACATTTTCATGATAGCTTAATTGTAAGTTCAACAGGTCATAATCATACTACTGATGCTGAAGCAGAGTAGCCCTTTGCTTTTTTCTTTATGTAAGTGGTGATGATGTGCTACTCTGATTTGCATTGGCAGAGACACTCTGTCACAAACTGAAAGTGCGGCTTCCTTTTCTTTTTCCTTTTATTTCGAGGATAATGGAATAAGCACCCATGTGCTTTTTTATACCTAGTCCCTGTGTGTATGCAGTATTGTAAATTTTGTCATCGTTCCCACCTGGACTTGTTTAGGCATTCACTGACAATGCAATACCCATTTATGGGCAATCAAAATAACAAAGAGATTATGTGATATTATTTGATATTTGAATATCACAAACTTCATATTTACAGCATTTAAGTATTGTGTTGAAACACATCTTTGGCAAACAGCTTATCAACTTCAGAGTCACATTTTGTTCCACACGCATTTACTCATTGAACTGAACACCATACAGAACAATGATTACCTGACTTGTAGGACATATCTGGTCTACTGTTAGTGTTGGTATCAGAAATCCTTCTCCTGCACCAGTGGGGTCAAGCACAGAGCCATCTGTGGAAACTTCACAATCATTTCATGGCAGAATTCTGCACTGTAGAGCTTCTCAATGTTTATCTTGCTGATGCCAGCCTCACTTGCTTCTCAAGAGGTAACATTGATAGTTCTTTTTTGTTCTCATAGTAGAAGCATGAGTAGAAGCATCCTTCGGATGAGACTATAAACCGAGGCCCCGTTTGCGAACGCATACAAAACATCTTGCGCACACGGTAAATCCTGTTCCGCTTTTCGAAAGAGTAGGCCATTATGTGCCGGTGATAACAGATGGCAAAATTTACAAAACCGCATATACATGGAGACTGGATGTAAAAAAGCACATGAGTGCTTATTCCGTTATCCTCGATATAAAAGAATAAATATGAATTGAAACCACAAGAGCTAGTCTATAAGCCACACTTACCACAACCTGTAGCTTTTTAAATAAATATTTTGTAGCAGAAAAGAACACGTCTTGAGCATATCTTGGATCATTCAAGCTGCTGGATATGAGTGTGGTGTGTGAACATCCTGTCCCTATGGATGCCGACTCACAAAATAAACAGAACTTGTGCCTCCTCTTTTTTAAAAGATCTCTTTAAAAGTGTTTCTAAATGATGCTGGATAAGCACCTAAAACTTAAAATAAAATTGTCAGCTTCTTTTCGTATTCAGTTTTCATTCCATCTTATCTAAACAATGGCTGGATCATGTCTTGAATTAAACCCTATCATGTGGGTTTTTCCTGACAAAAATGTTAGTCCTGTTTGGAGTCATTTATTTACTTTTCTTTTTATCAAGTTCAATTTGGTTAAGCTTTCTGATGTACTTCAACTACCCAATTAAAGTGTTTCTTTTTAGGTTGACATTCATTCACATACAGATATCATCTGCATATTGAAGAATCTTAATTAACATGGTTGACACTGACTTGGAAAGGTCACCAAAGATTCCATGTCTGATTCATGCCACCATCTGCCTCAAAGAAAGTAGAAAGTCACCATTGGAAAGCTAACTGGCTTCCAGGGAGGCACTAGAAATGGTGGCTAGCTGTTCACAGGCGTGTGTGTGGTGTGTGTTGTGTGTGTGTGTGTGTGTGTGTGTGTGTGTGTGTGTGTGTGGTGTGTGTGTGTGTGTGCGTGTGTGTGTGTGTGGTGTGTGTGTAACAATGGTGTGTGTGTGTGTGGTGTGTGTGTGTGTGGTGTGTGTGTGTGTGTGTGTGTGGTGTGTGTGTGTGTGCGTAGATGTAAAAAATGTACAAAAGTGTTTTATGCATTATCCTGCGGGGACTGGATTAAAAAAAAAGTACATGAGTGCTGTCAGGACTCAGTCCCGGGTTCAAATCCTCACGCTCCTTCACCACCCTACTTACACCTCTCCTGACCACCAGGGTGAAGGACTAGCACCCTGGACAAGGAGGGCGGGGTGTGCTTTTAAGGGGACTGACAGACGGTCTTTTGACCTCCAGGCCACTTTTCTTCCCCCCTTACCCCCCTTTCTTTTAGTTTCATTGGCATCCCTGAGCGCAGGCTATGGCGGCATAGGAAAGTTCTATCAATAACCTTTCTGCAGCTTGTGCTTGGGACGCCTTTGCTGACAGCGTGGCACGTGAAACACGCGCAAGGCAGAGTGTTCCGGAACACAGGGGCAGCACGCCTGTGGTCAGGTCAGGGAAGTTCTTCACCGCCTGTCTTTTACCAGGCGCTGTGTGCCCGGCAGCCAAAGTAGACGAAGACGAAGTCAAACTCCTAGTCGACGCAGGAGGTTTAGGTAAGCACAGCGATCGGTTCTGCGAAGCACGTACGTAGGCCCTGCTCCAGCTGCCTGAGCTTGTTTTTTGTTTTTGTGGGACGTTCCAGCAGAACTTCTCTGGCGAGGGAAGAGGACGTGGACCTGGTCTTCAGCAACGCTGCCTCTGGAGCTGCCCACTGGAGTTGTCCTTCGGATGAGACTATAAACCGAGGCCCCGTGTGCGAACGCATGCAGAACATCTTGCGCACACGGTAAATCCTGCTCCGCTTTTCGAAAGAGTAGGGCATTGTGGGCCGGTGGGAGCAGATGACAAAATTTACAAAACCGCATACACACGGGGACTGGATGTAAAAAAAAAAGCACATGAGTGCTTATTTCATTATCCTCGATATATAAAAAAATAATCTGAGCACTTTGGTTTGCTGCTTTACAAGATTCAGCGCTATATAAATTCCATACATTATTATTTATTACTCCAACGAGGAAAGAGGACGGGACGTTAGCCATGCATGCTGCTTCTGGAGCTTCCTCTGATGCCATTTCTGGAGCCGCCTCTGATAACAGCCATTTCTGGAGCCGCCTCTGGTGCCATTTCTGGAGCCGCCCCTGATAACAGCCATTTCTGGAGCCGCTTCTGATAACAGCCATTTCTGGAGCCGCTTCTGATAACAGCCATTTCTGGAGCCGCCTCTGGTGCCATTTCTGGAGCCGCCCCTGATAACAGCCATTTCTGGAGCCGCTTCTGATAACAGCCATTTCTGGAGCCGCTTCTGATAACAGCCATTTCTGGAGCCGCCCCTGATAACAGCCATTTCTGGAGCCGCTTCTGATAACAGCCATTTCTGGAGCCGCCCCTGATAACAGCCATTTCTGGAGCCGCTTCTGATAACAGCCATTTCTGGAGCCGCCTCTGATAACAGCTATTTCTGGAGCCGCTTCTGATAACAGCCATTTCTGGAGCCGCTTCTGATAACAGCCATTTCTGGAGCTTCCTCTGATGCCATTTCTGGAGCCGCCTCTGATAACAGCCATTTCTGGAGCTGCCTCTGATAACAGCCATTTCTGGAGCCGCCTCTGGTGCCATTTCTGGAGTCGCTTCTGATGCCATTTCTGGAGCCGCCTCTGATGCCATTTCTGGAGCCGCCTCTGATGCCATTTCTGGAGCCGCTTCTGATAACAGCCATTTCTGGAGCCGCTTGTGATAACAGCCATTTCTGGAGCCGCCTCTGATAACAGCCATTTCTGGAGCCGCCTCTGATGCCATTTCTGGAGCCGCCTCTGATGCCATTTCTGGAGCCGCCTCTGATGCCATTTCTGGAGCCGCTTCTGATAACAGCCATTTCTGGAGCCGCTTCTGATAACAGCCATTTCTGGAGCCGCTTCTGATAACAAGCCATTTCTGGAGCCGCCTCTGATGCCATTTCTGGAGCTGCCTCTGATGCCATTTCTGGAGCCGCTTCTGATAACAGCCATTCTGGAGCCGCTTCTGATAACAGCCATTTCTGGAGCCGCTTCTGATAACAGCCATTTCTGGAGCCGCCCCTGATGCCATTTCTGGAGCCGCTTCTGATAACAGCCATTTCTGGAGCCGCCTCCGATAACAGCCATTTCTGGAGCCGCTTCTGATAACAGCCATTTCTGGAGCCGCCTCTGATGCCATTTCTGGAGCCGCTTCTGATAACAGCCATTTCTGGAGCTTCCTCTGATGCCATTTCTGGGGCCGCCCCTGATGCCATTTCTGGAGCCGCCTCTGATGCCATTTCTGGAGCCGCCCCTGATGCCATTTCTGGAGCCGCTTCTGATAACAGCCATTTCTGGAGCCGCCTCTGATAACAGCCATTTCTGGAGCCGCTTCTGATAACAGCCATTTCTGGAGCCGCCCCTGATGCCATTTCTGGAGCCGCCTCTGATGCCATTTCTGGAGCCGCTTCTGATAACAGCCATTTCTGGAGCCGCTTCTGATAACAGCCATTTCTGGAGCCGCTTCTGATAACAGCCATTTCTGGAGCCGCTTCTGATAACAGCCATTTCTGGAGCCGCCCCTGATGCCATTTCTGGAGCCGCTTCTGATAACAGCCATTTCTGGAGCCGCTTGTGATAACAGCCATTTCTGGAGCCGCTTCTGATAACAGCCATTTCTGGAGCCACCTCTGATGCCATTTCTGGAGCCGCTTCTGATAACA
>CM054165.1:35372576-35380076 GCA_028751875.1 Rapana venosa
ATGGGATGACTGACGTGCTTTTGACTGGCCTTGTTTTCAATCTCCCACACTCGCAGTCACTTCCAGGCTGGGGTGAGGGACTCAGAGAGCCAGAGTGCCTGTTCTGGGTTATTCAGGGTGCTACCCCCTCCTTCGCACTTTAAACCTGGAACGTGCAGCAACAACAACAACAACAACAACAACAACAACAACAACAACAACAACAACAACAGCAACAACAACAACAGCATTAACAACAACAACAGCAACAACAACAGCAACAACAACAGCAACAACAACAACAGCAAAGTCATGAATGCATGTCGCCATTGATATCAGAACATGTGCAGTACTCCCGTAATTAAAAACAAACATCGACACAAAATCTTCCTGCTAAAAAAAGAAGAGAAAAACAAAAGAGCCGACAGTATAGCAGGGCGTTGCTGACTTCATTGTGTGCCGGATGACAAAACTGACAAAACTGCATACACACGGGGATTGGATGTAAAAAAAAAGTACATGAGCGCGTATTCCATTATCCTTGAAATAAATGAATAAATAAAGAAAATAGTCCCCGCCAATCCATTTCTACCTTACGCTTGCACGAATGCTTTGCTTTGATCTAAGAACATAAGTAGACGGATCGCTTCTCAATACTTCAACGGGCTGATCAACTATAGTAGTAGCAGCAGATTACGGGCTGATCAACTATAGTAGTAGCAGATTACGGGCTGATCAACTATAGTAGTAGCAGCAGATTACGGGCTGATCAACTATAGCAGTAGCAGATTACGGGCTGATCAACTATAGTAGTAGCAGATTACGGGCTGATCAACTATAGTAGCAGCAGATTACGGGCTGATCAGCCTTAGTAGTAGCAGATTACGGGCTGATCAACTATAGTAGCAGCAGATTACGGGCTGATCAACTATAGTAGTAGCAGATTACGGGCTGATCAACTATAGTAGTAGCAGCAGATTACGGGCTGATCAACTATAGTAGTAGCAGCAGATTACGGGCTGATCAACTATAGTAGCAGCAGATTACGGGCTGATCAACTATAGTAGTAGCAGCAGATTACGGGCTGATCAACTATAGTAGCAGCAGATTACGGGCTGATCAACTATAGTAGTAGCAGCAGATTACGGGCTGATCAACTATAGTAGTAGCAGATTACGGGCTGATCAACTATAGTAGTAGCAGATTACATGCCCAACACTGAACGTGACATAAACATCCTGTGTAAAGAAAGTAGAAGAAGTTGTTTCAGCAAGTTTTTGATAAGAAAGAAAACAGTTGTGCGTTGTAAAACGGAAAAAACCAACAACAACAACAACAACAACAACAAAAAGCCAAACCAAAACAAACAATTAAAAAAAGAAAAAAAATCGTCTAAGCATTTTAAATAATAATAATAATGTATGGAACTTATATAGCGCTGAATATTGCAAAGCAACAAATCAAAGCGCTCAGATGACATTTTTTTAAAATAATATCCAGGATAATTGAATAAGCACTCATGTGATTTTTTACATCCAGTCCCCGTGTGTATGCGGTTTTGTAAATTTTGTCATCTGTTTCCACCGGCACACAATGGCATACTCTTTCGAAAAGCGGAACAGGATTTAACGTGTGCGCAAGATGTTCTGCATGCATTTGCACCCTGGGCCTCGGTTTATAGTCTCATCCGAAGGACTTTGACACTCAGTTTGATTTTTTTGGTCAAACTGGGAAGAAAGGGCGAGGCTGGGAATCGAACCCACAACCTCACGGTTTACTTGTTGGCAGGAAAACGTCTTATTTTCACCAAGGAGAATCGAAAAGTTGTACGTTGTAAAGAAGTTAATGTCTTAAGTATTTTCATAGGGGAAAAAGTGAACAGTCGAATGCTGTAAAGAAAGGATTGTTACAGCTTTTTCACAGGGAAAAAGTGAAAATTGTGTGTTGCAGAGACTTAGTAACCTAAGCATTTTCACAGAAGAAATGTGAAAACTTTGGGAGTTTAAAAAAACGCGTTTTAATAGGTACTTATAGGCGTTTCAAAATATAAATCAGTGATATTATTTTCACTCAGACAACAGTTCAGCATTTCTATGCAACAGACTTACACAGGCTAACTATTACATAATGGCCAAATAATCAGTCGTCAATTTGGTTGTCAAGACAAGTTCTATCAATAGCAGACAGAATTTGAGTACAAAGGAATTTTGAAGTCGTGCTTGAGGTGGGGAACGGGTATAGAGTGGCTCATATCATGTTGATGCTGTTGTTCTTTTAGAATTACAAAGAAATTGCTAGACGCAAATATGGAGATTTTCCCGTGTGGATTTAAAGAATTTAGGTGGTAAAGCATGAATGTAGAAACATGGTTCTTGTACTTGTTGTAGACAGCAAGGTATACAAGTTTGAAACATTCAGTCTTGGTTTCCATTGCAACAGTGCATAAAGCTGAGTTAGTTAGTTATAATTATATTTTCATACTTTACAAGTGCTGCCCTTTCACTATATGGTACAACGTATAATGAGCTTGTAAACAAAATGTCATCAGTTTTGACTCCCATGTCCCACCTTATGTTTCTACGAGGCTTATGTACTGTGGCCATATTTGTTTTTTTTCTGCAAATCAATAAACTGCTTATCTTCATAGTGCTCTAACTTTCCCATTCCGTATCTCCATTACAGCTCATTTAGAAGAAAATACCAACACGGGATTTGCTTTACCAATGTTTACGAAAAGTACACAGTTGAACGCTGTAAAGGAACGAGTGTCTCAGCACTTTAACATAGCAACAAGGAAAGTTGTACGTCGTCGAAGTATTTTGAAAAAGAGAAGTTGAAAAAAGCTGAATATTGTACAGAACTGGTTGTTTAAGCGTTTTTACAGGGGGAAAAACCCAGAAAAGTTTTGTTTTGGACAAAAGGAATTTCTGTAAGCATTTTTTTCACGGGAAAAGAAAGTTTTAACAATATGCTGTGAGCGGTATCTGAAAAAAAACAACCAAACATCAGTCTACTTCATTTCAAAATGTTTGGAATATTGGCGAGATACCAGCCACCTGAGTGGGCGGCAAACTTGAGCTACATTCCCAAGAAAAGAATACGAGTAAGAATGGATTCATTTGTTGTTGTTGTTATTGATTCAATAATCGATTCATTTAGTTATGTGGTGTGTATGTGTGTGTGTGTGTGTGTGTGTGTGTGTGTGTGTGTGTGTGTGTGTGTGTGTGTGTGTGTGTGTGTGTGTGTGTGTATGTGTGTGTGTGTGTGTGTGTGTGTGTTTCTAATTCATCTTAAAGTTTACTTATGTGTGTGTGTATGTATGTCTGTCTGTCTGTAAATACTGTATGTGTGCGTTTGTGTGTATGCATGTATGTATGCATGTATGTATGTATATCTGTATGTATGAGTTGTGGGTGTGTATGTATGTATGTACGTACGTACATGTATGTACGTACATTTGTATTTATGTCTCTCTGTTTGTCTGTCTGTAAGTATGTGTGTATGTATGTTTGTACGTGTGTTTGTGTGTATGTATGTATGTCTGTGTGTGTATGTATGTATGTATGTATGTATGTATGTGACTGTGTTTGTGTATGTATGTACGTTCGTACCCATGTATGTATGTCTCTCTGTCTGTAAGTATGTTTGTGTGTGTGTGTGTATGTATGTATGTATGTATGTATGAATGCACCCTCCTACCTCTGTGAATGTCTTAACCTGTACACTCCTTCACGTTCCCTCCGCTCTGCTGCAGATACCTTGTGCCTACGAATACCTAAATTCAACCAATCTACTGTTGGCCGCCGCTCTTTCTCTATTTCGGGTCCATCGACCTGGAATGAGCTCCCTCTCTCTCTTCGCCAGAAGCCTAGCTATGACACTTTTAAATCAAGCCTCAAGACATATTTATTTCAAACCTAGGATTTCCCCCCTCCTGTCTCATATCAGAACTATCCCTCCCTTCACTAACCCATGTCCTATCACCCTGCTAAAGTATATGACCTCTGTGTGTGTGTGTGTGTGTGTGCTTTTGAAAAACATTTGACTATTGCAATTTTATTTCATAGATTTGGTCTGCAGTACCATGTTTGTAATATCTGTTTGAACTATTGATTATTTGTCATTGGTTGTATGACTGTGTAATATTAGGTCGAATGCATGCGCTTTGATTTGTCTTTGCAAGATATAGCGTTATATAAGTTCCATTTATTATTATTATTATTATTTTTTTTTTATTATTAGTAATAATAATAATAATAATAATAAATGGAACTTATATAGCGCTGTATCTTGCACAGACAAATCAAAGCGCTTGCACTCAACTCATTCTTACACAGTCATGCAACCAATAGCAAGTAATAGTTCTAACAAGTCCAAATGCACAGGTTATACATTTTGGCAGGGTGATGGAATCTTTGGCTGTTGAAAAGCAGGGATAGCTATGAAATGAAACAGGAGAGGAAATTCTTAGGTTTGAAACAAATATGTCTTGAGGCCAGATTTAAAAGTGTCACAAGAAGGTCTTTGGCGAAGAGAGATAGGGAGGCCATTCCAAATCGATGGACCAGAAACAGAGAAAGAGCGACGGCCAACAGTGGACTGGTTGAATCTAGGTATTTGTAAGCACAAGGAATCTGCAGCAGAGCGAAGGGAACGAGAAGGGGTGTACAGGTGGAGACATTCACAGAGGTAAGAGGGTGCTGTTTTGTGGAGACATTTGTAACAGAGGGTACTGATCTTATAGTTTATTCTTTGTGGCACAGGCAGCCAGTGGAGAGATCGCAAGAGAGGGGTAATGTGCTCAGATTTTTTCTTTCTGAGGACTAGTCGAGCTGCAGAGTTTTGAATACGTTGAAGGGAGTGGATAGATGATGCTGGCAGACCAGCCAAAAGAGAATTGCAATAGTCCAGACGTGAAAGAATGAGAGATGCCACGAGTTTTGATGTTGCATCTGTGGACAGGTACTTTCGAATTGCACTAATACGCCGTAATTGATAGAAGCACGACTGGCAGGTCTGGGTGATGAATTTTTGCATAGAGAGTGTGTTGTCAATAATGACCCCTAGATACTTTACAGCAGTGGATAGAGGGACTGATGCATTGCCGAATTCTATTGAAGCTGTTGTAATGGAAGAGAGTTTGTTTTTGGTCCCTACAAGCATGGCTTCAGTTTTATCAGCGTTTAGTTGTAACTTGTTCTCTATCATCCAGTTTTGGATATCTTGAAAGCAGTAGGCCATATTTATCAAGAGAGAAGGCAGATTTTCAGGTGTGTCACTGCTTAGAATCTGAGAGTCATCTGCATAAAAGTGATGGTTGATCTGATGACGGTTAATTATATGTGACAGTGGAGCGGTGTAGAGAGTGAAAAGAACAGGGCCCAAAACTGATCCCTGCGGGACTCCACATTCCAGTCTGGCAGGTACTGACTGAATCTTATTTACTATGACTGTCTGGAGTCGGTCAGTCAGGTATGAGCTAAACCAGGTGAGGGCCGTACCAGTAACACCAAACGTTTCCTGAAGACGGGAGAGAAGAATAGAGTGGTCAATAGTGTCAAAGGCTGCAGATAAGTCGAGTAGAGTGAGGAGGGAGATTTTCCCTGAGTCAGAAGCAAGTAGAAGCATGTTTAAAGTGTGAACTAGGGTGGTTTCAGTGCTGTGGTTGGCGCGATAGGCAGACTGAAACACAGGAAGAAGACTGTTGGAGAGAAGGTGGTTGTTGAGCTGTTTCAGAACTACTCTTTCAAGGACTTTAGAGATAAGAGGAAGGTTGGAAACAGGTCTGTAATTCTTCAGAATGTTAGGGTCAAGGTCATGCTTTTTGAGTAATGGTGTGACTAAAGCAGTATTAGTATTATTATGTGTGTGTATGTTTCCGTCTTCAACAAGAGGTCCTACATTCACGGACGTTAAGATTTTGCGTGTAATCATGACTGTTTTCGCCCATCATTCAAACAGCCCACCTTCTCACGTCAGGTGAACGTAGGTAATTGTTTATTTACTCATTTGTCCATGTCTTTTTTTTACAACAGTATAATCAACTGTTTAATGTGTTTTACCATGCGCGTTATCATTTTATGTATCTACCATCTTATATTTATTCGTTTTATGCATTTGTTCGTTTAGTTAGCGAGTTAGCTAGTTAGTTGAAATTGGGAAGAAGTTTTGAAAAGATGAGTTTTGAGAATGGATTTGAAAGAAGACAGAGAAGAATGACAGAGATGCCGAGGCAAAGCGTTCCAGACAGTAGGGGCTGTAAATCAAATTGCCCGCTGGCGGCCGAAAGACTGAGTGTTTGGTCGAGGTCACTGGAAGAGACATGAATCAGAACTTGATCAAGTTGTTGTTTAGGTAGGTACGTACGGCTGAATCATCTCAGTAACATAATGTGGAGACACACACCTTTGACAGACTTAAAGCTCACCGTGGCGCTTTTACACTGAATACGTGCAGAAATAGGTAACCAGTGGAGTGAGGACAGAAGTGGGGTGATATGACCTGTCTTTTGGGCTCTGGATATATCTTGCAGCAGCGTTTTTGAAGTTTCTGTACTAAATGTTGTGGACAGCCAGCAAGAAGGGAATCACAATAATCAAGTCTGGACAGCCAGCAAGAAGGGAATGACAGTGATCAAGTCTGGACAGGTCAAGGGAACAGACCAGAGTGTGTGCTTGCTGGAAACGAAAGCAATATAATAATAATAATAATATATGGAATTTATATAGCGCTATATCTTGCAATTACAAACCAGAGCGCTTCCATTCAATCTGCTCCCACACAAACAACCAACAATGATTAACAATATTCTAACAAATTCAAATGTACACACACACACACACACACACACACACACACACACACACACACACACACACACACACACACACACACACACACAGGTTGTACATTTCAGCAGGGTGTTGGAATTTTGGCTTTCAAAGGCAGGGACAGACATGAGATGAAACAAGAGGGAAAAATCTTAGGTTTGAAATAGGTATGTTTTGAGGCTGGATTTAAAACTGTCGTAAGTAGGCTTTTCACGAAGGGAGAGAGGGAGGTCATTCCAGATTGATGGACCAGAAATAGAGAAAGAGCGACGGCCAACAGTGGATTGGTTGAATCTAGGTATTCGTAAGCACAAGGTATCTGCAGCAGAGCGGAGGGAACGAGAAGGAGTGTACAGGTGAAGACATTCACAGAGGTAGGAGGGTGCTGTTTTGTGGAGACATTTGTAACAGAGGGTACTGATCTTGTACTTTACTCTCTGTGGCACAGGCAACCAGTGGAGAGATTGCAGGAGTGGAGTAATATGCTCAGATTTTTTCTTTTTGAGGACTAATCGAGCTGCAGAGTTTTGTATGCGTTGAAGGGAGTGGATAGATGATGCTGGCAGACCAGCCAAAAGAGAATTACAATAGTCCATACGTGAAAGAATAAGAGATGTGACAAGTTTGGATGTTGCATCAGTGGACAGGTACTTTCGGATTGCACTTATACGTCGTAATTGATAGTAGCAGG
>CM054165.1:35385076-35387576 GCA_028751875.1 Rapana venosa
TATACACATGCTAACCTACATTTTAGATAAAGAGAATGAAATCTGTAAAAATCTATCTATCATCACAGCTGTTCACTGTTCTACCTCCTTTGATATGAATGAATCAGCTAATTTCACAACCTTCAAAACTGTTAAAGGTCATTTAGTCATTTGCTACAGTCCAGTCATGTCAGAGTACAGTCAAAATACACAAATGAACTAGCAAAGTTTTTACTCTCGACCTGGTGAAGACTGTACTAGCTAGCTTCACCTACAACAGAAATAAAATTGCAGCTTCCATTATAACTTGTAGAAAATCAGTTTCAATCAAAAGCAGTAAATCTATTATTCCCTAACCTGCTAAACCAGCAGCACAAAGTTCAATCTCCCATTCATCCCAGAGAGGAACTATGCAGCACAGCTGTCTGTCTGCCTTCTTCTGTCACCAACTGTCTTCTCTGACTAGGGCCTAGACTAGAACTTTCCTTCAAACAAAGAACCTTACTTCCTATCTTTGGCAACACTCCACAACTAAAGTTAAATCCAACACTTTCGTAACACAAGTGTAAACTGCAGCCAAACCAACTTGTAATAAATGTCATAGATACAAAGATTGGATGAAATGATGATATTCTGTTTGTGAATGTCATAGATACAAAGATCGGATAAAATGATGATATTCTGTTTGTGAATGTCATAGATACAAAGATCGAATAAAATGATGACATTCTGTTTGTGAATGTCACAGATACAAAGATTGGATGATAATAATAATGATAATCTGTTTGTGATTGTCACAGATACGAAGATTGGATAATAATAATAATAATGATATTCTGTTTGTGATTGTCACAGATACGAAGATTGGATGATAATAATAATGATATTCTGTTTGTGGCTGTCATAGATACAAAGATTGTATGATAATAATAATGATATTCTGTTTGTGAATGTCACAGATACGAAGATTGGATGATAATAATAATGATATTCTGTTTGTGGCTGTCACAGATACGAAGATTGGATAATAATAATAATAATAATAATAATAATGATAATCTGTTTGTGAATGTCACAGATACAAAGATTGGATAATGATAATAATGATAATCCGTGGCTGTCACAGATACAAAGATTGGATAAAAATGATGATATTCTGTTTGTGGTTGTCACAGATACGAAGATTGGATAATAATAATAATAATAATCATGATAATCTGTTTGTGGTTGTCACAGATACGAAGATTGGATAACAATAATAATAATAATGATAATCTGTTTGTGATTGTCACAGATACGAAGATTGGATAATAATAATAATAATGATAATCTGTTTGTGGTTGTCACAGATACGAAGATTGGATAATGATAATAATAATAATGATAATCTGTTTGTGGTTGTCACAGATACGAAGATTGGATAATAATAATAATAATGATATTCTGTTTGTGGTTGTCACAGATACGAAGATTGGATAATAATAATAATAATAATGATAATCTGTTTGTGGTTGTCACAGATACGAAGATTGGATAATAATAATAATAATGATATTCTGTTTGTGGTTGTTACAGATACGAAGATTGGATAATAATAATAATAATGATAATCTGTTTGTGGTTGTCACAGATACGAAGATTGGATAATAATAATAATAATGATAATCTGTTTGTGGCTGTCACAGATACAAAGATTGGATAAAAATGATAATAATCTGTTTGTGGTTGTCACAGATACAAAGATTGGATGATAATAATAATGATAATCTGTTTGCGATTGTCACAGATACAAAGATTGGATAAAAATGATGATATTCTGTTTGTGATTGTCACAGATACGAAGATTGGAGTTTCTCATGGCGGATGCGCTGGACAGGGGCTGCAGTCACGTGATCACGTGCGGCCCGATACAGTCCAATCACTGTCGAGCTGTGGCCCTCAGTGCTCCACTGCTGGGCCTCAAGGCCCATCTGTTTTTGCGACATGATGCTGAGGTCAGTTCAGTCTCACCAAGTACTTACCTTGTCCTTACGAATACCTAGATTCAACCAATCCACCATCGGCCGTCGCTCTTTCTCTATTTCTGGTCCATTGATGTGGAATGATCTCCCTCTCTCTCCGCCAAAAGCCTTCTTATGACACTTTTAAATCCAGTCTCAAGACATATTTATTTCAAACCTAAGATTTTCCTCTCCTGCCTCATCTCATAGTTTTTCCCTGCCTTCAACAGTCAAGATTCTATTGCCCTGCCAGGGTGTGTGACCTCTGTGTGTGTGTGTGTGTGTGTGTGTGTGTGTGTGTGTGTGTGTGTGTGTGCGTGCGTGCGTGTGTGCACATTTGGACTTGATGGAACTATTGCTTGTCACTGGTTGTATGACTGTGTAAGAATGAGTTGAGTGCAAGCGCTTAGATTTGTCTCTGCAAGATATAGCGCTATATAAATTCCATTTATTATTATTATTATTATTATTATTATTATTATTATTATTATTATTATTACCAAGCCTCTCTGTCTCTGTGT
>CM054165.1:35390076-35392576 GCA_028751875.1 Rapana venosa
TGTGTGTGTGTGTTTCGTGTGTGTGGTGTGTGTGTGTGTGTTATGTTTTTGTGTCTGTGTGTTGTGGTGTGTGTGTATGTGTGTGTTTGTTTTCTGTGTGCGTGTGTGTGTGTATGTGTGTGTGTGTTTTCTGTGTGGTGTGTGTGTGTTGTTTTCTGTGTGTGTTTTGTGTGTGTTTTCTGTGTGGTGTGTGTGTGTGTGTGTGTGTTTTCTGTGTGTGTGTGTGTTTGTGTGTGTGTGTGTGTGTGTTTCTGTGTGCGTGTGGTGGTGTGTTTTCTGTGTGTGTGTGTGTTGTTTTCTGTGTTGTGTCTGTGTGTGTTTTCTGTTGTGTGTGTGTTTTTCTGTTGTGTTGTGCGTGTGTGTGGTTGTGTGTGTGTGTGTTGTTGTGTGTGTGTTGTGGTGTGTCGTGTGGTGTGTGTGTGTGTGTGTGTGTGTGTGTGTGTGTGTGTGTGTGTGTGTGTGTGTGTGTTGTGTGTGTTGCAGACGGTGAGTGAGTTAGGCTGTGAAGGCAACATGTTGCTAAATCGACTGAGCGGGGCCCACATCATGCCAGTGGCCTCACAGCAGCGATTCAAGCAGCACGTCATGCCCAAAATGGAAGACCTTGCCCAAAATATCTTGTATGTCTTCAATTTCCACTTAACGTCTGTTCACTCTAAGTGATATTAGGATATCTTGTATGTTACGTCCCTCTGTGTATGTGAATGCGCGCGTGCGCGCACGTGTGTGTATGTGAATGCGTGTTGTGTGTGCGTGTGTGTATGTGAATGTGCGCGCGTGTGTGTGTATGTGTATGTGTGTGTGTGCGTGCGTGTGTGTGTATGTGTGTGTGTGTGAGGGAGGGGGAGGCGGGAGGGGGAGGAGTGTGGTCTGTGTGTTGTGTGTGTGTGTGTGTGTGTGTGTGTGTGTGTGTGTTGTCTGTGTGTGTGTGTTTGTGTGTGTAAGGGAGGGGGAGGCGGGAGGAGAAGGTGTGTGTGTGTGTGTATGGGAGAGAAAGTGTGTGTGTGTGTCTGTGTGTGTGTGTGTGTTTGTGTATGAGAGATAAAATGTGTGTGTGTGTGTTTGTGTATGAGAGAGAAAGTGTGTATGTGTGTGTGTGTCTATTTGTGTATGAGAGAGAAAGTGCGCGCGCGCGCGCGCGTGTGTGTGTGTGTTTGTGTATAAGAGAAAAAGTGTTTCAAGTCAAAGTCAAAGTCAAAGTCAAAGTCAAACTTTTATTTTCAGATGGTACATTGAATAAGCAGTGCATTTGCTTTTTTTCATCAAGCCATCTATCTAAAGAAAGAAAAAAAAAGCGAGAAAAAAAAGATAATGTATATGCAGACATAGAATAAAAAACCCCCTAATCTATGGTGAACTATACAAATCAAACAAAAAACCCAATAACATATGCATATGTGGAATTAAAATAAAACAAAAAAACCAGAAAAATATGAGACCATACAATTCAAATAATTCAAAAATCTTGAAAAAAATATCCGTCATAACACAAACAAACAAGCAACAATAGAAAACCAAACCAAAACAAACAAAGAAGACAAAACAGAATAAAAATTTTAAAAAACCCACACCAACTGCTTCCCTCCCCCCCCCCCCCCCCTCACACACACACATGTTCACACAACCTTCAACCATACAAACAACTGAATAAAACAACAACAAAAGGATGAATCAACAAGGACAACCACAACAATGAAATAAACAATCAAACAAACACAAATATACATACACAACAACAACAGCGACAATAACTAACATAGGACAAGAATAACAGCCAAGACAAATGAAGAACAATATAGAACTAACAAAAGACAAGAAAAAGAGTCCAAAATATCCCCTCCCCCTCCCCAAGAAAGCCACCCTAAACCCAAAACAAACAAAAGGCAAAATAAACCAGAACCCCACCCCCACCACTACCAACAATAACAAACAACAACCAAAATTAATGGATATAAACAGAGAAAACTGATGTATCATTTAAACACTTACATACACATACACATACACATCCTCACCCATATCCCCTTCACCACATAATATACTCATATATAAGAAAAACAAGAATAACCAACAGCTATTGGATTCAGAGCAAAGAAGTATAACAAAGACATCCATTTCCTCCCTTTCCCCGGGTCATATACACACATGTACATGTGCGTTTTGGTTTGAGGAAGAGCAACGTTAATCCTTCGATCAAAGAATAAATTCAGGCAATGTAAATCCACCCAGCAGTACTAACGTCAGCAATAACAATTTAGCTCATCTAGTACAATGAACCAGAAAACTAACAGTGACAAAACTAAATAGATCAGCATATTTATGTGTGATACAAAAGAACATAAAAAAGGCCAAAACAGCAAGAAAGTAAAAAACCAAAAGAACCAATTACACAACACACACGCACTCAACAACTTGTACACACAACACACTCACACACACACACACCACACAAACTCACACACACACACAACACACTCAACACATCAGATTCAAAGCGTGA
>CM054165.1:35397576-35400076 GCA_028751875.1 Rapana venosa
TGTCCCATAACCTATGTGGTCGTAAGGGGAGCGAGGCGTCAGAGACCTCAACTTCTCTAAGGGCCAGCATATTTAGGGCGCGCCATCCCTCTCCATCGCTGCTTTACCTTCCCTGACCCTTAAGAAGGCAGGACCCCATTTACGGCTGGGTGAACTCGGGGACTGTACTGAAGCCAAGGCGCGGCGCAAACGGTCATCCATCCAAGTGGTAACCACGCTCCATGCTGCTTAACCTTGGCTGGGGGAAAGCGAGTGCTCTGATCACTGAGCTATCCCGTCACCACTACAGGCAAAACTTCTAATGAGGAATATGATACAAGACGTAAACCTTATCATGTTGAGGAATATGATACAAGAGGTAAACCTTATCATGTTGAGGAATATGATACAAGAGGTAAACCTTATCATGTTGAGGAATATAATACAAGAGGTAAACCTTATTATGTTGAGGAATATAATACAAGAGGTAAACCTTATCATGTTGAGGAATATGATACAAGAGGTAAACCTTATCATGTTGAGGAATATAATACAAGAGGTAAACCTTATTATGTTGAGGAATATAATACAAGAGGTAAACCTTAGTATGTTGAGGAATATGATACAAGAGGTAAACCTTATCATGTTGAGGAATATGATACAAGAGGTAAACCTTATTATGTTGAGGAATATGATACAAGAGGCAAACCTTATTATGTTGAGGAATATGATACAAGAGGCAAACCTTATTATGTTGAGGAATATAATACAAGAGGTAAACCTTATCATGTTGAGGAATATAATACAAGAGGTAAACCTTATTATGTTGAGGAATATGATACAAGAGGCAAACCTTATTATGTTGAGGAATATGATACAAGAGGCAAACCTTATTATGTTGAGGAATATGATACAAGAGGTAAACCTTATTATGTTGACGAATTTACACAACAAGTAAACTTTATTATGTTGAGGAATGTAATACAGCAGGTAAACCTTATTATGTTGAGGAATGTAATACAACAGCTAAGCCTTATTATGTTGAGAAATTTCTACAACAGGTAAACCTTACCATAATGAGGAATTTGTACAACAGGTAAACCTTACCAAAATGAGGAATTTGTACAACAGGTAAACCTTACCATAATGAGGAATTTGTACAACAGGTAAACCTTACCATAATGAGGAATTTGTACAACAGGTAAACCTTTTCATAATGAGGAATTTATACACCAGGTAAACTTCATCATACTGAAGAATTTATACAACCGGTAAACTAATTACTTGGATTGTGTTGTCATTTTTAGGAGGTTATACAACAGGTAAACATCATCATCTTGGCTGTGTTGTCACCTTTGAGGAATTATTACAACAGGTAAAACAACAGGTAGACCGTATCATGTTGAATAATTCCTACACCAGGTAAACCTTTTCATATTGGTTGTATCATCAACTTTGAGGAGCTCATGCAACAGGTAAGCTTCGTTGTGTTGAGGAATTCCTGCAACAGGTCAACATTATAAGGTAAAGCACATCACACTGGCTGTATTGTCGTCTTTGAGGGCTTTATACAACAGGTAAATCTCGATATGTTGGGGAATATATACAACAGGTAAACCTCACATCATATTGAGGGATTTATACAACAGGTGAACCTCGACATATTGAGGAACATATACAACAGGAAAACCTCATCACTTTGGCTGTATTTTCACCATTGAGGAATTTAATCAAGCAGTAAACCATATCATTTTGGTTGTATTATCTTTCTGTTTTTTATAGGAAACTATAGAACAGGTAAACCTTATTATGTTGGCTGCATCATTACATTTGGGAATTCATACAACAGGTAAACCTCGACAGTTTGGATTTATTGTCACCTTGGACGAAATTAGAAAACATGATACGCTTTATCGTGATGTCTTCGCTATTTTTACGTTACAGGTAGTTCTTTGTAGATCCCCTTTACACCCAAATCCCTTCAGTTTGGTTGTTGCTGCCTCATCTTGTGTGATGTTCCTGTCCTGCTGTTGGCACGCCGCTCGACCCGGTCTTTCTGCTCCAGCTATATTTCCAGATTCGTCCTGTCTCATTCTCAGAGTCAGAAGTCCACAGGGAGCTTATCAATGTCAGGCCACCACGGTGCCACCAGCCAGAGGGGCCCTGCACTGCTGCTGGGTCACTTTGGTGGTGTTCAGTGGTGCCTGTTCCAAGCTAACAGCTTCTCCAGGGGCCAGCATATTGAGGGCGGCGCCCATCTCCTCTCCCTCGCTGCTTTACCTTCTCTGACCCTAAAGAGGGCAGGTGCCCATTGACAGCTGGGTGACTGTACTGAAGCCAAGGCGGGCAAACGGTCACCCTGTCCTGTGCACTTAGTGACAACAGTTTATTGTTATTGTTTTTAGCAGATTTCACGATATGAGGTATGTGATAATGATATGACCCCCTTCTCTCCCTTTTCCAAAAGTCTACATTTGATATTTTATAAATCCAGCCTGAAAACACACTTATTTACTACCTG
>CM054165.1:35417576-35425076 GCA_028751875.1 Rapana venosa
ACACACACACATCAACATTCATCTGCGACATTGTCCCGTTGATGCATTCGTGTATGTTGACGAATGACCTTGTTATACCTGCGGTGCCTAACTTATGACTGGCTTAGTTGTTGCTTTTCTGAACCATTGCTATAGTTAGACGTCGTATTTGCATTAACAAAAAGCCCGATTATTCAATATTTTTAGCATGTTAAAGTTGGTTTTTATTCAACACTGTTCTCTGACATTGTTTTCAGTTATTTGTTCTTGTAACTCAGGACTTTGGGGTGGGGGTGGGTGGGTCTAAAATCAGCAGCTGTAATTAAGCCATAAACTAAAGATAAAAATAATCACGTTCTATTACAAACTCGTCTTTCTCCACATGTATAGTTCTCCAGCAGTTCAAGCGACAATCAAATACTAGCATTCTTACTGTTGAAAAAACACAACACTGGGCTGGATCATAATGATCTTAAGCACTACAAGCCAGTTTATAACTGCCCTTTTGTTTCAAATATTCTTGCAAAGGTTGTTTTGAAACAGTTTCGGTAAATTTGTGTTCTAAAACAACCTTCTTGAATCAAACTGATCAACAGATTGGGAAAAAACATAAAACAGAAACAATTGTCCTTAGGATTTTGATAAGCTCATTAATAAGGCATGTGACAGGTTAGTTTCATTTGTAGCCATGTTAGACCTAAGTGCAGCATTTGATAGACTGGTTCATCATCTTTTGCTTACAAGGCTGAGAGTGACCTTTGGTGTTCATATTGTAGTCTGGGATCAGTTTACAGCAGATCTTAGTAAAGGATGTCACTCAGACCTTGTTGATCATATAAGCTCAAAGTCAAGCTTCCTTGTGCATGGCGCTCTGCAGGGATAAGTGCTAGGACCATTTCTGTTTAACCTTCATGGACTGTTGGATGCTATTCCTTCACACAAGTGTGGTTTCCACAAGAACACTGATGATACTGAATAATGCAGTAGTGCCCATAGCATTATTTAGTGTTTTAAAAGTACATTATTTTAGTAACGAATACATGCTAAAACCGTAATTATTTATAAGCTGCAGTCGAGATTATTCCTTTAAGAAAAGCGCAATCATGAAAATAGTGAACACATGCTAGCTTAACGACACTCTAGACAATGAATATATGAAGAAAGAGGTACATACCAAACTGAAACTTCAGGTGTTACCTAACAGCAGGTGCTAATGATATTGCCAAAAGGCACAGCTAAGCAGTGAAAGGATATGACTACAGGCTAGAAGACTGTTGGCAACTCTCCTTGTTGTTAATTGTCTGATTTTCTGATTGGTCTGGTCTCTTTTTCTTCTTTTTTTTTAGTCAATAAACCACCTCAAATCAAAATTTTAAAACAGCAGAGGCGGGTGGGGGCTGGTGGAGGGGGGTGGAGGGATGGGAGAAAAGCTTGGTGGTTAGAACCTAGCGCTGGTGACCTGACAATTGGGGATCGAGCCCCCATGGAAGCACCGCTTTAGGGGATCTTCCTCTAAAGTGAACTTCACTACTGACTCCACTCTCCCCAAAAAGTCCTTCCAATGAGACTATACATCGAGGCCCCGTGTGAAAATGCACACAAAACGTCTTGCGCACATATTAAAACCTGTTCTACTTTTTGGAGGCGTAGGCCATTTCGTGCAGTTGGAAGATATGACAACATTTAACCCCCCCAAAAGAAGGCATGCACACAGGTGCCCTACTTAGGCAACACCCACACAATTAGAACGCGGCCATCTTGACAGTTGGTAGCATACACAAAATGTTACCCTAGGTGAACTTGGGAGATGGAGCCCAGGAACACAAACAGTAGTGAACATGTCGTTCACTGAAGACGTCAGCCAGGTGTGAAGGAAGTGTGAATACATGCAGTGTAAGTGAGACCCACGGCCAGACCTACAGCTGTGACAGCTGCTGATGGTGGCAAAGTGTCCAGACCTCCAGGACAAGGGTGTTCTGCTTTGAAATAATACCTGGGGAATGTCTTTAGTCCAATACAACCTCCTAGTATAAAATAATAATGATATCCTCCACTAAAGGAGACAGATTTTTTTTCTGAAGTCGGAGTTATTCTACCTCAATGGCGGAGTGATTGAATCCAAACACGTGCACTTCATAATCAGTGTGTGCTCTTGCATAAAGATCCCAGATGTAGTAAGTGTGATAGAATGTATCTCATAGTCTGGGCTATTCCCCTTCCTCCTCCTCCCCCAGACATTCAACAGCAGTAACAACAACAATATCTACAATCTTTTGTCCATATATATGGAACAAAAACACCTATTAACGGGATTTTTTCTTATGCCTGTAGCTAATAGATACAAAATGTCACGCAATCTTGCACAAAGTGTATACATCTCGTGATCATACATGGCCATTATATCTTCTCTGAAATGATTTCGCTAGATTGCTTTCCGAGAGGCACGCAGTGGTTGCGTATAAATGCAAAGGAAACCACTGGACCGTTAGAGGAACTGCCGACACATCTTCTGTTGAGGAGACTGACAATCCTGTTTGCCTTGGCTCTGTCCCTGACGTGAACATGACAACAAACCAGGACTACTGAGAATGTCAGTCAAGTCAACAGAAGGGAGGAGGCGAGGAACACGAAGTGGCCTAGCTAAGCCACTCGGAAGAAGATGCACTCGTTCTAGTTTTCTTTATTATTTTATTTGTATTGTTTTGATATTTTTCATTTGGAGGATAATGGAATAAGCGCCCATGTACTTTTCTTTTTACATCCAGTCACCGTGTGTATGCAGTTTTGTAAATTTTGTCATCCATTCCTGCCGGCACACAATGGCCTACCCTTTCAAAAAGCGAAACGGGTTTTAATGTTTGTTCAAGATGTTCTGCGTGCGTTCGCACTCGAGACCTCGGTTTATAATCTCATCTGAAGGACTTTTTGGGGGGAGTGGAGTCTGCACGGATGTTAACTCCAGAGGAAAAATCTTCTTGAACGAGATTGGAACCCGGGTCAGGAGCGCATCGCTCTAACCACCAGGCTATCCTGGCAATCTCATCAAACAAGGTGCTGTACACTGCACTCAACGACAAGACAACAGGGAACACACGTTGAATTAGGATTAGGAAGGAGCTGGAAGATCAGACAACCGCCGCCAGCTGCAGCAAGAGAAAGGGTACAGGGCCAGCAGACCTATGCAGAGGGGAAAGGGTTACGCAAAACCAGGAACATGAGTGCATGACACATGTTGTTGATGGGCAAGAAAAAACAACAGCCCAACAACAAACACATACACATTAGTAGTTAAGCAAGTCATCAATAAGCATTTGACTCAATTTTTTTTGGCGCCTCTCTCTCTCTCTCTCTCTCACTCTCTCTCTCTCTCTCTCTCTCTCTCTCTCTCATCTCTCTCTCTTCTCTCTCTCTCTCTCCCCTCTCTCACTCTCTCATACTCTCTCTCTCTCTCTCTCTCTCTCTCATCTCTCTCTCTCTCCCCCCCTCAACTTCCTAAGGAGTTGTTGGGTCCTGCACTGGATGGTTCAGGCCATGTCTTTGAAGCAAGTTGACTCTAGCGGAGACAATTCCTCTTCAGGCACAAGATACAAGCAGGATAATTATGCACGTGTTTATGCAATCCACAGATCAGATTTATGCCCCATCAACTGGCTACCATGACGAGTATGTCGAAGACTTCTACGATTGACTGCCAGAGGTCATAGACCCCAGGCCAAAGAAAGACATTGTTGTCATACAGGGCGGGTGGAAAACAACGATAGGACCAGGAACTGGAAGGGGACATGTGACAAATACTGCAACCCCGAGACCAGCCACAGAGGCTTGAGGCTGAGAGAAGTTGCCAGTCACAACAGCCAGCAGGTAGTGAGCACAGTCCATCTACAAGCTGGAGATGGCACATGCGGTCCCAGGGGGAGATTACCACGATTAGACCATTCCATCATGGTCAAACGTTGCTTTTAATCAATTGTCGATATTGTGAAGACCGACCAGTAGTTTTCCAGGAGTAGACATTAGAAGTAACCATGAGCTTGTGATGACTTTCACACTATGCCTCAAGAGGATTGAGAAGCAGGGCGATATAAAGATCAAGCTCAATCTTGAGAAACTCAAGGACCCAAACAAAGTAAAAACAATCAAACCAACAAAACCCCAAACACTTTAAAGCAACAGTAGGAAGAACGTTCGCCCCACTTCTCGTTCTTGACACCCAGGACATCAAAGTAGATGCCTTGATCAACAGCTTCAACACTGCAGTGACTGAAACAGCCATTGACATCTTTGGAAAACACTGACCATCAAAGAAGCCCTGGGTCACATAAGACATATTTGTGCTGAGCAACAAATTCAGAGAGCTGAAGCAAAAGAAAAGAGGCTAAAGGTCCAGAGCTATACAGAGAAGCCAATCAACAAGTTAAAAAAGGCATGGAATAAGAAAGAAGACATGGATTGAAGAACAATGAAAAGGCATAGAAGAAAACCAGCAGAAACAAAAGCAACAGCAAGAAAGCCTACCAGCTTGTGAAGGACAGCAAGCTCAAAACAAGGAAGAACCACTACCATCCAAGACAAAGCAGGGGAAATGTTTCACAGAAGATCCAGATATTTTAAAGAGGCAGACAGAGTGCTGCTCTGAATTGTACACACATACGCACAGCAACAGGAGACCCCAAGGTTTTAGATATCCTTCCATCAACTAACAATCTACTACCCCAATCTACCTGGAGAAGTTCACAGTCCAGTACTGCTCCCCGGGGAGAGCAGCCCGAATTTCACGGAGAGAAATCTGCCGTGACTTAAAGTGGTATGAAATGAAATCTGAGCGCTTTGATTTGTTGCTTTACAAGAATCAGCGCTATATAAATTCCATACATTATTATTATTATTATTATTATTATTATTATTATTTAAAATCACTGAAAAGTGAAGTCAGCAGGAGTGGACAACACTCCATAATAGCTGGCCTAGGCAGGAGGAGAGGCCATGATAGAGGTGTTACTCATCATCACCAACAAGATCTGGCAGACATGCGAGTGGACAACACCTTGGACCCAGTCACTGATTATCACTCTCTCGAAGAGAGGCAACTTAAGATATGCCCAAAACTACCATGCTGTCTGCATCATCAGCCATCCAAGCAAGGTCATGCTAACAATCCTCCTGAACAGACTGAAGCCACAAGTTGAGGAGATCTTCGAAGTAGAAAAGGCACATTTCAAAGCAGGGCAGAGCTCACAGAGCAAATTTGTTACTTTACTGTACTCTGTGAGAAGTACATGCAACACTAGCAAGATCTTTACCACGACTTTGTGGACTTTATGAAGGCTTTCCACAGAGTCTGGCATACCACTTTGTGGACAACCATGAGATTGTACAACATCAATGCCACCAACCTGACCAGAACCATAGAATGCCTCCATGGCAAGACAGCCATTGCAGTCCACTACGACAGCAACATAGGAGAATGGTTCTGAACTACAATTGGAGTATGCCAAGGATGTCTGCTCTCTCCTACCCTTTTAACATCTTCTTTTCAAGAATAATGGCAATTGCCAAAAGGACATCACGTTATGCTGACATAGGAGACATGCGCCTCCTCTACAAAGCATTATGATCTCTGTATGGGTCCTCACAGCATATTTTGGCTCCTCTATGCTCCTAAGATGCCAGATATACCATTATCAGGTCAATGAAGATGCCATCATGAACTGCAACAGAATGTTTTGGAAATCTCTTCAGTGACAAACGCATTGTACAAGAGCCATCACTTTTAACAATTCCACAGGTGGAAATGACGGAAGAACTTGATATCCCACCTACTCACAAAGAGATAAGGAAAGCCTTCACACAGGTGGACCCAGGAAAGCCACAGAGACTGATGGCATCCGAGAAAAAGTGTTCCAGTATGGAGAAGAGGGATAACTAGAATGGCGCCAGAATTCGTTTTACAAGCTTCTGGTAGCAAAGAACAGTTCCACGGGATCTCAGAGATGTCATCATTAATTCCAGATAAAGCAGATAAAGGAGAGATAATACACTGTTCTGCTTCAATGGCAACTAACTAGACTGGTTTCTACCATTGCTGAGGAAAGAAAACCAGTGTAGTGTTCAGCCAAACACATACCATAGACATGGTCTTTGTACTCAGACAGATCCAGGAGAAGTGCAGAGTATAGAACATGGGTGTGAATGCAGCGGTCACTGACCTGACCAAGGCCTTTGATAGCATCAGCAGACAGATTGTGAAAGAGACTGGCACATCTTGGCTGCCCCCCATCCCCACTCAAAGTTCCTTACTATCCTCCATCATGTGCATCAAGGATAGATGAATCAGGTCAAACATTTGGCTCTTTCTCTGACAGCTTTCCAATTGCAATGGTGTCAAGCTGGGGTGTGTTCTTGCCCTGACCTTGTTCTTCATCTTCTTCAGCATGCTGCTTTGCAAAGCAAAGGAAGACCTGGTAGACATAATCTACAATCGCTTCAGAACAGAGGCTAACAACTTCAACCTGCACTGATTGCTTGCACAAACCAAGGACTCTGAGGAGCTGATGATTGAACTACCACTTGCTGATGACTATCCTTCTGGCCCACACATGAGGCATTGCAGAACATTGTTGACCAAATGCTGAAGCTACAAAGGCCTTTGGCCTTACCACCAGCTTGAAAAAGACAGGAGCAATGCACCAGCCTCCTCACAAGAAGTACACAACTCACCATGGATCATCATGAATGGCATTAGTCTGAAAGTAATGGAGCAGTTCACTTACCTGGGCAGCGTCATGCCAATGATGCAACTGTCAGTAAAACTCCCGACAACAGACTAGCCTAAGCTAACAATGCCTATGGATGTTTGTCCAAGAAAGTATGTCAGAGCGTTTCTATCCACCTCTCACCAAAAACTAAAGTATACACAGCTGTGATGGCCCCTGTCCTGTTGTGTGGTTTATGAAGATGGGTCCCATGTCCTACACTGCACACAGATCAGGCTGTTGGAGCACTTCCATCAACACTGCCATTTTGCTAGCCTTGACATCAAGCTACAAGGTTATGTCAGCAACAAAGAAGTTCTGGAATGAGTCAACTTGCCCAGACTGGAGTCCCTGTTGCTACAGCAGCAACTTCATTGGCCTGGACATGTAGCAAGGATGCAGGACACACGAAAGCTTCAAGCTTCTTTCTTTGGTAAGCTAAAACAGGGCACATGTGATCACAGTGCTCTAAGGAAATGCTTCAAAGACCAACTGAAGACTTGTTTGTTATTAGCAAAGATCCAGCACCAGACATGGCAACAGAAAGCACTTGATTGGGAAAAGTGGTGCTGTCTCTTCAAATTTGCCAGCAGAAAGCTTGACCTTGGGAGAAGTGACACAGAAAAGAAGTGGATGAGATGGAAATATAAATCAAAGGACAATTGTTTCTTCCTTTGCCCAGTATGCAACAAAACATACTCCTCACGCATCGACCTCTTCAGTCACTAGAGGATTTGGAAAGACTGAAATCATCCCCTTTCTTCCCATA
>CM054165.1:35430076-35458934 GCA_028751875.1 Rapana venosa
GTGTGTGTCCGTGTGTGTGTGTGTGTGTGTGTGTACGTGTGTGTGTGTGTGCGTGTGTGTGGGCCCACAATAAAATAGTTCAGCAGTAACATCATCAGACTAGGATGAAGCCACACACTCTCAGACTTGAAGAGCATGGCTACGTTTGGCACCAGCCCGCCAGCCTGTAGCATCATGCTGGATCCTAACTGTGTCCATCTGTGTCAGTCAGTCTTGCGCCACTGTGTCTATCTGTGTCAGTCAGTCTTGCGCCACTGTGTCCATCTGTGTCAGTCAGTCTTGCGCCACTGTGTCTATCTGTGTCAGTCAGTCTTGCGCCACTGTGTCTATCTGTGTCAGTCAGTCTTGCGCCACTGTGTCTATCTGTGTCAGTCAGTCTTGCGCCACTGTGTCTATCTGTGTCAGTCAGTCTTGCGCCACTGTGTCTATCTGTGTCAGTCAGTCTTGCACCACTGTGTCCACCTGTGTCAGTCAGTCTTGCACCACTGTGTCCACCTGTGTCAGTCAGTCTTGCACCACTGTGTCCACCTGTGTCAGTCAGTCTTGCACCGTCTTCAGCAAACCAGCCCTGACTAGTCCTGCTCTACAGCTGGTCAGACGGCGCACACTTGTGACAATCTGGTGGTTTACATAGGGGCTAAACCCACACCTGCCTGCTAAACCCACACCTACCTGCTAAACCCACACCTACCTGCTAAACCCACACTTGCCTTGCTAAACCCACACCTACCTGCTAAACCCACACCTACCTGCTAAACCCACACTTGCCTGCTAAACCCACACTTGCCTGCTAAACCCACACCTACCTGCTAAACCCGCACCTACCTGCTAAACCCACACCTACCTGCTAAACCCACACCTACCTGCTAAACCCACACCTACCTGCTAACCCCACACCTACCTGCTAAACCCACACTTGCCTGCTAAACCAGCACAACAACAAAACTCTAAAACAAAGAAAATAAATAGGTCGAAGGACTGGTGACGATTTTGCATTGGTATTTGTATACCACCCTAAGTCAGGGCAGATGTGTTGCTGGAATTCCGGCTTCTCTCCCCCTGGAGAGCGCCTAGCCACAAGACCAGCGCCACCCATGATCATTTCTGTTTTCCTGTCTGCTTGTGTACTAGTTTCCCCACCACAATGAAGTCTTCTACTTATTTTTGCCAGAGACAACTCTTTTGGTGCTCTTGGTTCGTTTACGTGCGCTGAATACGATTTGCACACGGGGTCTAGGTTTATCGTCTTATCTGTGTGTGTGTGTGTGTGTGTGTGTGTGTGTGTGTGTGTGTGTGTGTGGTATGTGTGTGTGTGTATGTTGTGTGTGTGTGTGTGTGTGTGCGCGCGCGTGCATCTGCGTCTTATCTGAGTATTTTACAACAGGTGTAAGTAATGTACCAGTGCAGTCATTTGTATACAGGGTAAAAAGTACCGGAGCTAAGACAGTGCCTTGTGGTGCACCAGTGGAAGTGGTTCTTTGTAATGATTTTTTTTCCATTCAAAATAAACACACTGAAATCGACTGGTTAAAAATTTCGCAATCCATACAATAAGTTTCGGGTTAACTTTGAGGGATTGCAGCTTTGGGGCCACGAGATGTGGCTGAATCGTGTTCAATGCGGAGGAGAAATCGACAATGTCTCCAGTGATGCTGAGACAGAGGCAAGAGGAAAAGTGGCTTGTGGCCAAGTTGGTGGCTGGTGGAGAGAGGGAGTGTCCTCTGTGGAAACTCAACCCTTTTGCTGTGGCTGAAGGCCTGGAGGGGCATGGCGGGATAATTGAAGACAGTGCCTAGATTACGCAATGGGACTAGTGCCTAGATTACGCAATGGGACTAGTGCCTAGATTACGTAATGGGACTAGTGCCTAGATTACGCAATGGGACTAGTGCCTAGATTACGCAATGGGACTAGTGCCTAGATTACGCAATGGGACTAATGCCTAGATTACGCAATGGGACTAGTGCCTAGATTACGTAATGGGACTAGTGCCTAGATTACGCAATGGGACTAGTGCCTAGATTACGCAATGGGACTAGTGCCTAGATTACGTAATGGGACTAGTGCCTAGATTACGTAATGGGACTAGTGCCTAGATTACGCAATGGGACTAGTGCCTAGATTACGCAATGGGACTAGTGCCTAGATTACGTAATGGGACTAGTGCCTAGATTACGTAATGGGACTAGTGCCTAAATTACGTAAGTAAATTACGCTACTCGTTCAGTGCAGCTCAAGAAGGCAGTCGGAGGCATTGCAAAATTGTACACAGCTGTGGCAGTCAGTGACATGCCCTGTTCTGGTAACTCCCCACAAAGCCCTTACTAACAGCAAAGGGGGTCATTCGGTGGAGAGATCTGCAGGGTGTCTGAAGAAAAACAGCAACACTAATGCCAAAAATAGCAACACTAATGCCAAAAACAGCAGCGGGGACCAATCACCAGCGTGTTAGAGGAATCATATCATCTATGCAGCAAGCCCATGTATTTTCTTTGTCTTCTGGTTTGCATTAATCAGATGGACAGTTCAGTCATTGCAATGAAGGCACCTTTAGCCAGCAGGTCCTCGAAGTCAGTTTATGTAAGACTTGCTGACCACTGGTCAGGCCATAATGTCTTCTTATGGAGTATTTCGCAGAGTGGGCAGAACTGCAGCACACGTCTCATTGTCTAGCTACCAGTCCCACAATTGAGCTACTTCATATAGCTGAGGCAAAATGGCATGGGCATGTAGAGATTTAGGCAGTTGTGGCATGTCCTGAGCCTGGGTATACACACCTACTCCTTTTATGTCTATCAGTAATACACACTAGACTTCTTGTAATGTGGACACTGCCAAGTGTACTGAATTTGATGCCGTGCCTTCATAATGTCTTTTCTTTAAAATAGCTTGTAGACCTATCCCGCTGTTCTTGCTTGTTTGCCAGGAAGACAGCACTCTCATTGGTGAGCATATTGCAATAGAGAAAACATCACTGCAGACTGCAATAGGATTCCTGCATAGGGAGGCTAGAGCAGAGTCAGGTCAGTATTCATGTTAGAAGGAAGAGCTTACAGGACAGGACGGGTGTTAGTGAAGAAGCCGACTCTTTGGGAAGTATATGGGTTGATCTGTGTGCGGGCTGCTGCTGTTTTCGTGGCTTCTGCTGCAGCGTTGTAGTTTATGGAGGCCAGTATCGGGGCTGATCCTGTCCTTTCTGCTCTCAGGGGACTGAATATAAATCCCGACTCTCCTCATTTCAAACTGCATTCTCAGCGGTCAGTTTAAACGTAGGTCCAGCAGTCTTGAAGAGTGGGTGTGAATGTTTTCAATAGTATGGGGCTTTTTCTGAAGCTGCTCTGAGAACCTTTCTACCTGAAACCAGGACGCTGCCCTGAATGACTGCAGGAGACCCTGACTCCAGGCTGGGACAGCAGGACTCCAAGGGACCTTGTTTGGGTCATGGTCAAGGATGTCCTGGTGACATTGTTTAAGTATCCTTTTGTAGTACACAAAGCTGTCTCTCTTCAGTTTTCTTTTGTTGGCTGGGACAACCTGCCTTCCTTCATTTTCTTGAGTTGGGAAGCACCAGTGTTTCGATGACCTGAAAGGAGTTGAAGTCCTGTAATAGTCTTAAGCTCTTGTCTTTGTCATCATTGATCATTCAGCCCTGGAGATGATGCTTGATATTGCACCTAGCAGACCAGATCAATGATGGAGATGGCCACAGTGCCTGGTGCTTCTATGCTGTGTTCAGGCACTGGCTTACCTCTACCAATGTAGAGCTTCTGGCAAGTCAAAGTCCCTGCCCCACAGCACAGTCCTGTCTGCGTGTTCCTAAGTGTGGGCAAGTTGTGTTCTGGCTATGAATTCCGATGTTGTCCTGTTGCTGTCATGTCTGGCTTCTATCAAAGGTCTCCGTGAGGTAGATGCAGTTGTCTTCAGAAAGTAGCAGGATCTTTATGTTTATGTACAAAGACAGGTTCTTTCAAGAGGCTGAACAAGTTAATGTACATGGCTTTGCTGGCATTTATGTTCACAAGCCATTACTTTAACAAGCCTTCAATACTGTTCAGCACCAGCTGCAGCCTGTAGCTGGCTGATGTAAAATGTTCTTCCGAAAAGCATATGACAAGGCCATTGGTATGTGTTGCTCTAAGAATTTTTTTCTAGCAAACCTCTTAAAATATCCCTTATGAAGAACAACAATATGGATGGCTCAAGACATCTACCTGTCTCATCTTTTTGCTCCGTAATGTTGACTTAAATAATCTTGTTGGTCTTATAGAGAAACATCCACGGGTCCATATGTCTGGTAACTGTGCTCTTCTAGATTTTCAGGCAGAGCTCAACTTTCAGACCTTATTTGGGGCCTTCTCTAGGTTGAGCTACACTGCTAAAGTGTGCAGCTTGTGAGAAAACCATCTTGAAATCTTTTGAGGAGGCTGTGCAAGTCAGGTAGTTCACAGTATAACACTATCGGTGGATCGGTGGTCTAGAGGTAACGCGCCTGTCTAGAATGCGAAAAGTCCGGGTCGGGTGTGTGCGTGGTTCGTATCCCGTTTGGGCCCGAAATTTTTCCCCATCCATTAGACCATGAGTGGTGGTCTGGGCGCTAGTCTTTCGGATGAGACGATAAACCGAGGTCCCGTGTGTTACACAAAATTTTCAGCGCACGTAAAAGAACCCACGGCAACAGGAGAGTTGTCCCTGGCAAAATTCTTAGAAAAAAGTCACTCTGATAGGGAAACAAATACAGTTGCAGAACTAAAGAAAAAAAAGAAAAAAAAGGGTGGCGCTGCTCTTGTGGCGACGTGCTCTCCCCGGGGAGAGCAGCCAGAATTTCACGCAGAGAAATCTCGTGACTTAAAGTGGTATAAATAAATAAATAAATAAATATCCCCTAATCTATCTACTCTGGATAATGATGCTGTTTTTCCTCAGGTATCTACAAACATGTCAAGTGTTGATCATGCATTCCATGAGTTTGCCTACACAATGGTAAAGCTGACAGATGGTGGCTGTCAGATTTCGTTGAGCTCTTCCCTCTTTTATGGATGGGTGCCATATCAGCCTCTCCCCAGTCCTGTAGAACATGTACCAAGAGAGCGAGGGATCAGGATTTTCCGTTGTTGTCGTGCAGTTCAAGGGTTTTATTGGAAACCTTGTCAAGGCATAAAGACGTCTTGGGCTTGAAAGGCTTCTTGTACCTTTGTATTCCCCTGAGGGGACCATGAAGGTATAAAATAATCATGTTGGCATAAAATTAGCATCTCCACCTTCCAGAGATTCTCTGCAAGGAATTCCCTCTCGTCTACCTCTCTCTTTGCTTTTGCCTTGTTTCTTTTCTTTCAGTCACCTCCTTCTTGTCTGTTTCTGCCTTCTTGGTCCATTCTCCTTCATTTTTTACAGAAAGACTTAAAAGAGAGCACCTTTCTCTCATGATGAAGTCGGATGCACTAGGCCTGACTTAGTTGGCGCTTAATGGCGCTCATAATCATGACAGACAGCACTAGTTGCTATCTGAGTCTTCAGCAAAGAAGAAGAGGAAGGAGAAATGCTTTTTAAGTTAAACTGTTTCTTTACTCAGGGGCTGTTTGTTGCCCTGGTGATTCTTTTGGAATGAGTATCATACACTGGCGTCTTTCTTTTTTTTTTCTTTTTTTTTTTGCTGCCTCATCTTCTGTGACGTCCCCCGTCCTGCTGTTCCCACGCCGCTCATTTCAATCTCCCTGCCACAGCCATACCCAGATTTGTTATGTCTCATCCTCAGGGTCGGAGGCCCACAGGGAGCCCATCACTATCAGGCCGCAACGGGGTCACCAGCCAGAGGGGCCCTGCACTGCTGCTGGGTCACTTTGGCGGTGTTCAGTGGTGCCTGTTATGAGCTAACATACGCAGGACACCACCTACTAAGCCCCCTACTAACGACAGTATTAGCTCAGTCGCGGAGCCAGACTGAGTGAGTTGCCCACCCGAGGTGGCAACCACCACAACGTCTTTCCAACGACCGTCCCCGCGAACCTCCACCCCCAAAGGCTTTGACACAAACTCACCACAGGCACAGAAGTGTATGGGCAAAACCGAATCTGAGGTCACCATGAGACCAGAGAAACTGGGACCACCGAATCAGAGGCAATTTTTTTTAATTGCATGATGATCAATGACAATGAAAATGACGTAATTATGCTGCTGTGGAATTGCATATGCTTTGAGACTACTTGACAGGGTTGTACTCTACGCTTACTATCATAATATATCCCGGCGTCAACCGGGCCCGAGAGATACAGACACCTGCAGTGTTGGTCAGGTAATTTGAGCAACACTCTCAAACTCGCATCCGTGAAGTGGATGAAGCTCGACTGTGTGGTCCCAGTCTTCCCACTGAGCCCACAGCACACTCACTCTGGGTAGGAGCCGGCCGGAGTCCGAAAAATCCCTATGACTCTTATGGGATTCGAACCCGCGACCTTCCAGTCCGTAACCCAAGGCGCTAACCACTGCGCCATGGCGGCTGGTCACTGGCGTCTTTCTATATCAGGCATCCCGACTGTTGCACACGTGCTGTAGTGCCTGTCGGACTGCTGTACAGTTCCTTCTGTGGCCTTTCTTTTCAGCTGCAGAAGAGCACTCCGGACCTTCATCTTTTCCTTCCTCCCTTCCTGTACCCCCTCCTTTGCTCCCCCTCCTCACCCCTCCTGCTCTCTGGCAGAGGCTGGCTGAGCCACGTTTGGTAAATGGTAGTGCCGGAGCACTCTGTGGCTGTGTCCAATGGCTGAAGGAACACTACTCTTCATACATGGCACAGATCGTGCTGTGTGTGTTTCACTGTTCTCGGAAGTCTGCGGTTTCGTGCCTTGGGAAGTAAGACCATTGAGGATAAAGATACAATAGCAGAATGTTTCCAGTGTGTTTTATGTAACATGGTGTAAGCAGTACGACAAAGCTTTCTTTGTTTTTGTCTTCGTTGCTGGATAGGACTTTGTCTCTGCTCATACACTCGCACACACACATACACACACACGCGCGCGTGCACACGCACACACACATGCACACACACACACACACGTGTGCATGCACGCATGCACAAACGTGAATTTGGGCATGAACACACACAAAGATATCACACACAAATACACACACATGCACACACACATATAGACAGTCGGTACATATAAGGACGCATGCATGCCCACGCATGGACACATACAAACACTCCACCCCCGCCCCCAAACATACACACACATGCCCACTTTCTCACACACATGCATCCATGCCTGCATGCACCCCCCCCCCCCCCCTGCACCCCCTCACACACATGCATACAAGCACCACACGCAACACACACACACACACACACACACACACACACACGTGCGCATACACATGTATAATGTGTGCACCTATCTACACATGTGATGAAATGATTTGACATCAAGTTACCCTCACTTCACACTGGTCAGCAAGACTTGTCGTACTGAATCATCTTCTTGAACTATGCTTTGAATGACTAAATCATATCTAAAGGTCAAGGTGTCCCATAACCTACGTGGTCGTAGGGGAGCGAGGCATCAGAGACCTCAGCTTCTCTAGGGGCCAGTATATTGAGGGCGGTGCCTATCTCCTCTCCCTCGCTGCTTTACCTTCCCTGACCCTAAGGAGGCAGGTACCCATTTACAGCTGGATGAACTGGGAGACTGTACTGAAGCCAAGGTGCGCAAAAGGTCACCCATCCAAGGTGGTAACCACGCTCAATGCTGCTTGATTTTATTGTTAAACTGGTGTGAGAGAAAGAGAAAGAGAGAAAATAGCTGTAGGCTACATACCACCTAGATTGTCACGAGTCTGTCACGTGTTAGCCGTGTAAAATTGCACATGCCATGGGGAAAAAACTAGGAAGAAGAGACATTGTGACCTTATCTTCTTGTCGCAGACCATTTTGTTGTAAGATGTTGATTTTGAATTTGTACACTTTTGTGGAAACTCCTCCACCTTGCAATTCCTTTTGAAAAAAGGATATGAATCTCTACCGTAACCATGTTCTGGAATCCATGACACGATGACTATTTGGGCTGAAATTTGTTATGTTCTCGGTATTTGCTATCATGTGTTTTGTGTCCTCTCCCCTTCCACTGTCCCCTTGTGAATGGGCATCTTGCTTATCACAATAAACCTTTGTCATTGTCATTGTCTCTCTTTCTCTCCTGAGTTCTCTCTGCCTCTCTCTCTATATCTCTCTCTCTCTCTCTCTCTCTCTCTCTCTCCTCTCTCTCTCTCTCTCTCTCTCTCTCCTCCTGAGTTCCTGAGTTCTCTCTTTCTCTCTCTCCCCCAATGACTTAGTTTACGGGGAAACTAATAGGCATCCAATTAGTTCAATTTCCACGGTCAAGTGTATTCGTTATTGGCTGAGACTGATACAAATGGAATCACATAGATTACCTAATAAAGCTTAAAAATGTTAATGAATTTAGATGCAAGAAGTAAGAAAAACTGGGTATCGAGTATAAGACTAAAATTATATGAATATGGTTTTGGTTTTGTATGGGAAAAATCAAAGTGTAGGGGACATAACTGGGTTTGTTTATGCGTTTCGGCCAAGACTAGTGGATTGCAGAGGGCAGATCGAGGATCTCACATGTTCAGGAGTGATGCATTGATATGTACAGAATTTGAATCCTTTAACATTGTTCCAGTCTGTTTATCAATGCACATTAGACAGACATCTGATACAATAATCCATCTAATATTAATTTGATATTTCGTTTTAAATCATTACATTCTTATCGTTTAATCTGTGAATGATCGTACTTTCATTAGTGAAAGTATTATGTCCTAAGTGACTTTTGAAAAGAACTCCCATCTTGCTTAATTCGTCTTGCCTGAGCTAAAAGAGATATTTTAGGTGCGAAGATGTTTGCTGTGCGTTCGCACACGGGACTCGGTTTTAGCTCTCACACGAAAAACTTTTGGGTTAGTGGAGTGGAGTCGGCACTGATGTAAACTCCAGAGGAAAAATCCTCTTGACCGAGAATCGAAACCGGGTCAGCAGATCACGAATACATCACTCTAACCGCCAGGCTATCCCAACCCCGTCACGTTCACTTGCTTAAAGGAGAGGGAACCTATGGTGTGTGACTTGCGATGTGCGGGTAACCATCTAGCATCTGCTTCTGGAGTGTCCAGATGTCCAGGATATCAGGCACTACAAGCATTGTACTGCAGACTCCCTGAGGATCCTTTTTCGGGATGTTTCGTGTGATATGAGTGAAAGAGATACAGCTGGTCGCTAAGAACAAGGTCGTTTTAAGGAATCTGGTGTTGGTGTTATCTCATTGTATGTGTGGTTTGATGTGGTTTTATCTCATTGTATGTGTGGTTTGATGTGGTTTTATCTCATTGTATGTGTGGTTTGATGTGGTTTTATCTCATTGTATGTGTGGTTTGATGTGGTTTTATCTCATTGTATGTGTGGTTTGATGTGGTTTTATCTCATTGTATGTGTGGTTTGATGTGGTTTTATCTCATTGTATGTGTGGTTTTGTGTGGTTTTATCTCATTGTATGTGTGGTTTGATGTGGTTTTATCTCATTGTATGTGTGGTTTGATGTGGTTTATCTCATTGTATGTGTGGTTTGATGTGGTTTTATCTCATTGTATGTGCGGTTTGATGTGGTTTTATCTCATTGTATGTGTGGTTTGATGTGGTTTTATCTCATTGTATGTGTGGTTTGATGTGGTTTTATCTCATTGTATGTGTGGTTTGATGTGGTTTTATCTCATTGTATGTGCGGTTTGATGTGGTTTTATCTCATTGTATGTGTGGTTTGATGTGGTTTTATCTCATTGTATGTGTGGTTTGATGTGGTTTTATCTCATTGTATGTGTGGTTTGATGTGGTTTTATCTCATTGTATGTGTGGTTGGTGTGGTTTTATCTCATTGTATGTGTGGTTTGATGTGGTTTTATCTCATTGTATGTGTGGTTTGATGTGGATTTATCTCATTGTATGTGTGGTTTGATGTGGTTTTATCTCATTGTATGTGTGGTTTGATGTGGTTTTATCTCATGTTATGTGTGGTTTGATGTGGTTTTATCTCATTGTATGTGTGGTTTGATGTGGTTTTATCTCATTGTATGTGTGGTTTGATGTGGTTTTATCTCATTGTATGTGTGGTTTGATGTGGTTTTATCTCATTGTATGTGTGGTTTGATGTGGTTTTATCTCATGTATGTGTGGTTTGATGTGGTGTTATCTCATTGTATGTGTGGTTTGATGTGGTTTTATCTCATTGTATGTGTGGTTTGATGTGGTTTTATCTCATTGTATGTGTGGTTTGATGTGGTTTTATCTCATTGTATGTGTGGTTTGATGTGGTTTTATCTCATTGTATGTGTGGTTTGATGTGGTTTTATCTCATTGTATGTGTGGTTTGATGTGGTTTTATCTCGTGTTATGCGTGGTTGATGTTGTTTTATCTCATGTTATGTGCGGTTGATGTGGTTTTATTTCATGTTATGTGTGGTTGATGTGGTTTATCTCATGTTATGCGTGGTTGATGTGGTTTTATCTCGTTTTATGTGTGGTTGATGTGGCTTTTATCTCGTGTTATGTGCGGTTGATGTGGTTTTATCTCATTTTATGCACGGTTGATGTGGTTTTTTAATCTCATTTTATGAGTGGTTGATGTGGTTTTATCTCCTTTTATGCGTGATTGATGGGGTTTTATTTCATGTTATGTGTGGTTGATGTGGTTTTACCTCATGTTATGCGCGGTTGATGTGGTTTTATCTCATGTTATGTGTGGTTGGTGTGGTTTTATTTCATTTTATGTGTGGTTGATGTGGTTTTCCCATAGTGTGGTGACTGTCCTGGGTTGACCCTTATGGTTGGCCAGGGCATTGATACAAGGAGTGACAGCAGAGTTGGTTTTATATCTTGTTTTAATCTGTACATACTTACACTGTTTTAATCTGAGGTTTAAAAGTTGACGAGGTGACAGCCCTGATATGGCCTCTATGGTCGGCGGGGCTATAAACAACAGGATTGGACTGGTTTGCCTTTTGTCTCTGGTCATGAAGTCTTTCTGTCAGACAGCTTTTTTCTTCTGTTTGTTTACACTCTATGTATTTTAGGGGAAAACCGTGACAAGTCCCGGAGCTTCCCTTCAGTTTGACCAGTGGCATTTGCTCTCTGCCTCCAAAGTGGAGCAGTACACAGAGGTGGACGAACAGGCCGACAGGAACAGATGGGAAGGCAACATCAGGGAGCGGACTGACCTTGAGTGGAACAACCTACTAGGAAAAGCTGAGACCTGCAAGGAGTGGAGGAAGCTGGTGGCAGAACCTTCCGTGGTGCTCAAACTGTCTATGAGATGACAGGCCAGGTGATGGTGAAGCCCGTGACTGATGAATGGTGATGGTCTGTTGGTCTGAGGGTGCCAGGGAACAGCTAACTGTTTGGCATGAGCAGCCAGGGCGTATACCTCCTATGACAACAACCAACACTTCTCTCCTCTCTGGGCGAGGCGCCTCGCGCCTGGTCCTTTCCTGGGCTATAACGGTGCTGGCCGCTGGCCCCATCCCGCACACTCTGCCTTCAAAGGAGTCCATAAGTGTCGCTCTGCAAGTTGCGTGCTGGCTATGCTGGTGTTTCCATAACCCACCAAGCATTGACATGAACCATGGGATCTTTAACCTGTGTGCTTGATCGTCTGCATGTGTATGTATGCAAAAGGAATAAAGGCACTTGCAGGTCTGCACTTGAAGTTGACCTGGGAGATCGTAAAAATCTCCATCCTTAATCCACTATTCACCACGCCGAGATTCAAACTCACTGCTCATTGACCCTTGGGATTGAAATCAAATGACCGTAACCACTCACTTCCATCATCTATCATAGCAAACATTCAAACAAGCATTCAGAAAGATATAAAACTAAAAGAGACAGCTGCAACAACACTATACAACAACAACAACAATAGCAAACAATGCACTAACAATTGTAACATGTGAAATGATCCCCCTTCAAGGTGTTGCTGACCTGTCCCGACTGTGTCCTGGTGTTGATGCTCTCCCATACCCGCACATCACTAACTTTTCCGTGGAGTGGCTAAATCTATCACACTGTGGCAACAAACAAAAAATGTTCACAGCACATCAAGGAGTGGTGTTTGGAAGATGTGGTGCTGCTGTAAACAGCTTCTGCAGACTGCATGTGGTGGTTCCTCCCAACATGTATGTTGTTGCCCACCTTCATCGGGTAAGGTATTGGTGTGAAGACAGATTTTGGCAAACAATCATTTATCTAGCGGTAGGAGGAACACGTTATTATCCATTGCACATATGTCAGTGTTCGATACATGGCTTTGAAGATACCTACATTTATTCAGACACAAACTCTATGTTTGTTTTATTATGGAACAATCCCGCAGTCAGGTTGAACTTCACAGCAAAGAAACGCCACAACTTTGTCATGACAAGCTGCTCTGATGGTTCTGGGTATGTTATAGCACCATTCCTGCTAAACGTAAACAAATATGATTTTTCTGTGGGAATTGCAGTCCCTGCCAGACGTGTCATCATGGTTACTGTTCAGAAATCAAATTATAACTATGAATGGGCTATAGAAACAAGAATGATCTACACAATATTGAATTCAACCAAGCAAAAAAGTGTACACATTGCTCTTGGCTTTCGTAATACAGTGATCAATATCTTTCCAACTTCTTATCTTGAAATACGGGATTTTGATGACTCTGGTCTGCTCATTGGACTCAAGTTGTACTATTCATTTCAGTCCATGGCAGTTATGTCTCTGAAACTGCCCAATGGATTGTTGAACTGCTCCACAGATCACTATGACACATTCCAGCAGCATGTGCACTGTAACTTGAAGCCAGAGTGTGCAGATGGACGGGATGAAACTGAACACTGTTCCTTTAGCAGTCCTAGTTGCCAGGGCAAGGTAGCTTCACACAACAAGTGTTTCAAATTTATCAATATTGATACACCGATATACTACAGAATAGCAGAAACTGTTTGTCGTCAAGAAGGGGGTCTGTTGGCTTCAATCAAAACAAGAAGAGAACAGGAAGATTTTGTGCACCTTGTTGAAAATTATTTTAAATTTGAGATGTTCATAGGTTTTTCTTCTGCTGGGCTATCACTGTCTTTTGAGTATAGTAAATTTTCCAAATGGTCTGATAACACTATAGTCTATGACATGAATCATCTTATATTGGAACAAAGTCAGCCTTCAAGAAATTTCACTGTTATGATGCTCAAGTCAATGGCTTTAATGCATTGGGACTCAAGCAGAGCGCATCAACAAACAGTGTGTGAAATAAATACACACTCAAAATATGACACTTCTGTAGGGATGGAATCCTTACCTACGCCGTCATTCTGGTTCATTTTAACACAAACACGGCAGGTTTTAGCTGTGTGTCCAGGGAATCACGTTACACACTTATTTTTAGTTCATGCCTCTAAAACCTTGTACTCCCAGCCTGGCAAATCCTTAGGCACTGATAATAACATTACAGTAGTTTCTAGAAAAGGTCCTAAACATGAAACCATTGAATTTAGATGTGATGATGAAGCCACGTCAATCCATCACAGCCTAACATGCGACTTTAGACAAGATTGTCGGGACTCCAGTGATGAGTCTTTCTGTGAACATCCTCTGTGCAATGGGTTTCTGTGCTCCAATGGTCAGTGTGTGTTAGAGAAGCAACGTTGCAATGAATATTCTGACTGTCTGGATGATTCTGATGAGGCCAGTTGTGAAGAGGATAGTAGTTACTATGCACCACCCCAGAGAGTGATCAATGCAGATGGATCAAGTTATGTTTACGGTATTGTGCCTGACAAAGAGGAGGAGAGACAACAACGTTCTTTTATTGCTTTAGATGGTACAGGTTACTTTGTTAAGTTGGCCATGAATCCTATTGCTTCTTGTCCTGACAGTCATTATCGATGTAGTTCAGCCTCTATATACTGCCTACCTATCTACACACGATGCAACAGTGTTTCTGACTGCCTCTATGGAGAGGATGAACTAGACTGTGACATGGTGGTATGTACCAGTTTCTACCAATGCCAGGAGTCCTCAGTCTGTGTGCATGGAGATCAGCTATGTGATGGCTGGGGTCAGTGTCCACAGAAGGATGATGAGCTAATGTGTGATAGGACTCCTTGTCCAGAAGGTTGTCTGTGTCAAGGCCATTCTTTTCAGTGTAGTCATTCTTTTCCTGTTGATCAATTTCCAAGCCTTCGTTATGTGGATGCTGCTGGATCAGGAATGACACTGGCTGATTTCAGTCCAAACATATACCTTGTATACTTAAGTCTAGCCCATTGTTCTCTTGTTAACATTTCGGAAGTAAACCTTTTTAATCTGCAAGAGATCAACTTGGAGCATAACCATCTGCAGCATATCAAAATTAGCGTTTTTCATCGGCTGTGGAATCTGAGAATTTTCAAACTATCAAACAATCCACTCAGGTCCATGACAAATGAATCATTTAAAAACATTTATTTTTCAATGGAAATGATTGAGATGTCAAGAACACATACTCAAACACTTAATCCAGTATTGATTGTGTATTTACCAAACCTCAAAATTCTTAACATTTCATTTTCAGCCTTGGCAAGCATCAAACCTATTGGTTTTAAAAATATGCCAAAGATAATTAAATTGGACATGAGAGGTAACTCTGTTGACAATTTTCCTTTCGATTTATTCTTCAGGCTTCACTTTGTACAAAGAATTTTCTCCTCCAATTACAGACTTTGCTGTAATGCACTACTCCCTGATCAGGCACATGAAGTTATGTGTTCAGTACCTCATCGTGTATTTTCACCTTGCGAACGTTTGGTATCATCTGACGTGCATTTTGTCATGTTAGGTTTAGTTTGCACATGTGCTACTTTAGGCAACCTTCTACTCCTGATAATTTCTTTTGCACACAGAACATTGTTTGCGGAGCGATTCATATATTTCTGTGTACATTTAGATTTGGCGAAGTTCTGTGTGGGAATTCATACCATTATACTTATCACAGCAAATGAAATGTATAAAGGAAGCTATATCCAAGTTGAACGTGCCTGGATTAAAAGCACAGCTTGTAGGGGGGCGGCTTTCCTGTTCTTTCTCTCCACTGAAGTGTCTATTTTGTTGTCATTTTTAATGACCCTTGATGACACCATCACCATCTACTTTGACAGACATCTGAGATTTAAGAACAGGTGGGTTGGTGCAGCGTGTACAGTGACATGGACTACTGGAGCTGTACTCTCTCTGGTGTTGGTTCTTCCAGGAGCTTTTCACTGGGATGTGCACACCCAGTCTGGATTATGCAGACTGCCCTTATATGATGGCTACAGCTCTGGTACTCCTTTTAAATGGTTTACTGCCATTGTGGTTATCAACTGCTTATTCAGTTTTATGGTAATGGTTGGTCAAATTATTATTTACAGCCGTTTACCCAAATACAGGATAACCCTTGATCACATAAAACGATCAGTTTGGTGCTCAGCCCGCCTGATACCCAAAACTGCGGGTATAGAAGTTGTGTGCTGGTTCACAATAGGAATCTGTATGCTGGTGTCTTCGTCTGATGTGTCTATTTTAGACAAGCTTCACGATTCGATAGTTGTGTATTTGTTACCGGTGACATCTGGTCTCTACCCAATTCTCTGTACATGGGTTATGGTGACAGAAAAACAACAGTTGGCACAAGAAAAAAAGTTACTGGTGATATTGAAATCACGGCTGAAGCAGAAAACAGGCAGGTGATATAATACTTTTTTTTTTTTTTAAAAACCCTGTAGTATGCACCTGAATGATTAAAATCAACATTTATTTGGAGCACAGCCTATGAAACATGTATCTATTCTCTCTTTCTCTCTCTCTCTCTCTCTCTCTTCTCTCTCTCTCTCTCTCTCTCTCTCTCCTCTCTCACTCTTTCTCTCTCTCTCTCTCTCTCTCACTTCTCTCTCTCTCTATCTCTCTCTCTCTTTCTCTCTCTCTCTGTCTCTCTCTTTCTTTCTCTCAACAATCAGATGATCTTCACACAAATACTTTTGGAAACCAATTACTTGAGGTTTGCAATATGTTTGATTGTGTCATTTTAAATGGTTTGTGTGAATATGATTATGATGGCAGTTATACCTTTATTGCATGTTCCGGGGCAAGTACTGTAGACTATTTTATTGTTTCTTGTGAACTGCTGGCATTGATCAACATTACTGCAGTTGATATAGAAAATGCATCAGCATCAGATCATCTGCCTGTTGTTATGAAATGCAAAAGAAAAATAACACAACTGGAGATTGTTATGAAACTAGAGAAATAGAAATAGACGAAAGTACTTTCATTGCTGAAAAACTTGAATGGAATGATACAAAAAATGATGTTTTCATCAATACACTAAGAAGTGAAAACAGCAACAATAGAATGGCAGATGCTCTGAACTTGTTACAAGTTGATGAAGATAGAGCTTTGTCAATATTTGTAGAATGTTTAACTGAAGCCAGCAAATTATGTACGTTAGACATCGTAAGGGTCAGAAAAAGACATCTGAATGGTTTGATAGAGATTGCAGCAAGGCAAAAGAGACAGTCAGACATACTTTAAAGCATTTTGAAGGACCAGACAGGAGGAGGACAGAATTAACTATGTGCATGCAAGAAAGAGACACCAAAAATACGTAAAACAAAAAGACAAGAATTGAGGAAACAAGGCGGAAAGCTTAATTAACAATATTTCTGATTCTCCAAATTTTTGGAGATAATTAACAATATTTCTGATTCTCCAAATTTTTGGAGAAAGTTAAAAAAGGATAGAATGTGGTCACCGTCACCGTCACGGATTCCTCAGATTCCGAATCCTTTGGGGCGCCTTCGAAGCTTTGTCAACCACCTTTCTCCAGTCCTCTCGTCTCTCAGCTGCTCTCAGATGTGGTACTATAGTTAATTTAAAGGACACTATAGAAACAGCTGACTGGGTAAGCCATTTAAAGTTTTTTTTCCAAAGTAATAGAAGTACTATCTATAATTACTGTCACAGTGATACCGACCTTTTAGAGCAGGCAGATCATGAACTTAACCAAAATATTTCAGAAGAGCTGAAAAGAGCAATAGAGAAGCTAAAATGTGGTAAGGCAAGTTGACTGGATAGCATAACTTTTCAATACCATTTTTGACAGGTATTTATCCACAAGCCTGGGAAAAAACTATCATAGTTCCCATTTGATGAAGGGAGATCCCAATAACGTGGATAATTATAGAGGAATCTCATTGTTGAGTATCCTATCAAAGTGCTTCATATCGATATTAAACAGTAGGTTGTATTCTTGGCTAGAAAATAATCAAATGATATCAGAAAATCAGGCAGGCTTCAAGAAAACATTCTCTACTGTTGATCAGATCTTTACTTTACATACAATTGTCCAGAAGTACATGAACAAGAAAGATCGAAAGTTATATGTTGCATTTATAGATTTCAAAACAAGCATTTGATTCTGGCAGACATAATTTACTTATTGAGTGCATAAAAGATCAAGGAGTCAAGAAAAGTTCCTTGCAGCAGTGTCAGCAATGTATGAAACATTATATTCATGTATACGGGCAAACTGTTAATTGTCTGAATGTTTTGAATGCCCAATTGGTGTTAGACAAGGATGTGTGTTAAGCCCTGTTCTGTTTTCTTTATTTATCAACCATTTTTCAGAGACCATGGGTAAAAAAGGTAAACATGGAATATAATCAATACCTGATATTATGGAAATGTTTATATTGCTTTTTGCAGATGATATGGCTCTTATTTCAACAACTCCTGAAGGTTTACAAAACCAACTGAATTTATCGATATCTTGTTGTGATGATTTGCAATGAAATGTTAATTCTGATAAAAGTAATGGTCTTTAGAAAAGGATGTTTTCTTGGAAAAAATGAACAGTGGGTTTACAATAATTTCAAATTAGAAGTGGTAAATAAATATTGCTATTTGGGGTAAACAAAACAACAAAGTTAAAACCTTAATCCATTCAGCAAAAACAAAGTACTACTCTTCTTGAGTTCTTGATGCCACGTCTATGAAATCTCTCTTTTCTCTCACATCTACTCTTCTTGGATCTGCGAAGGCTAGACCTCTGCCTTATATCCACAACCACTCTGAACTTCCTTCTATATTTTCTGCATTCTTCTCTGACAAAATCAACAACATTCGCTATAGCTTGGATCAGACTCCTTTCCAGCCTGCAATTTCTGATCCTCAATTTTCTGGCACTCCTCTCCTTTTCTTTCATCCAGCAAGCGAGAAAGAAATTGACACAATTCTGAAATGAATCACTATAACATCATGCAATCTCAACCCCATACCTTCTTCTCTTTTCGCACAGTGTCTGCAACATCTTAAACCCACTATCACGAAAATAGTAAACTCATCTCTTGTTTCTGGAAATGTCCCTTCAGCTCTCAAACTGCTACAGTCACACCACTACTCAAAAAGCATGACCTTGACCCTAACATTATGTAGAATTACAGACCTGTTTTCATCCTACCTTTCATCTCCAAAGTCCTTGAAAAAGTAGTTCTGAAACAGCTCAACAACCACCTTCTCTTTAACAATCTTCTTCCTGCATTTCACATCTGCCTATCTTGCTAACCACAGCACTGAAACCACCCTAGTCCACACCGTAAACTCGCTTCTACTAGCTTCTGACTCAGGGAGAATCCCCTTTCTTGCTCTACTTGACTTATCTCCAGCCTTCGACACTATTGTCCACTATATTCTTCTCTCTCGTCTTCAAGAAACATTTGGTGTTACTGGTACAGCCCTCACCTGGTTTAGCTCATACCTGACTGACGATTCCAGATAGTCACAGTAAATAAGATTCAGTCAGTACCTGCCAGACTGGAATGCGGAGTCCCACAGGGATCAGTTCTGGGCCCTGTTCTTTTCACTCTCTACACCGCTCCACTGTCACATATAATTAACCATCATCAGATCAATTATCGCTTTTATGCAGATGACTCTCAGATTCTAAGCAGTGACGTTCCTGAAAATCTGCCTTCTCTCTTGACAAATATGGCCTACTGCTTTCAAGACATCCAAAACTGGATGATAGAGAGCAAGTTACAACTAAATACTGATAAAACCAAAGCCATGCTCGTAGGGACCAAACACAAACTATCTTCCATTACAACAGCTTCAAAAGAATTCGGCAATGCATCAGTCCCTCTATCTACTGCTGTGAAGTATTTCGGAGTCATTATCAACAACACACTCTCTATGCAAAAATTCAACACCCAGAACTGCCAGTTGTGCTTACTATCAATTTCGGCATAGTGCAATTCGAAAGTATCTGTCCACAGACGCAACACCCAAACTCGTGTCTCTCATTCTTTCACTTCTGGACTATTGTAATTCTCTTTTGGCTGGTCTGCCAGCATCATCTATCCCTCCCTTCAACATATTCAAAACTCTGCAGCTCAATTAGTCCTCAGAAAGAAAAAAATCTGAGCACATTACCCCTCTCTTGCGATCTCTCCACTGGCTGCCTGTGCCACAAAGAACAAACTATAAGATCAGTACTCTCTGTTACAAATGTCTCCACAAAACAGTACTCTCCTACCTCTGTGAATGTCTTCACCTGTACACTCCTTCTCGTTCCCCTCGCTCTGCTGCAGATTCCTTGTGCTTACGAATACCTAGATTCAGCCAGTCCATCTTCGGCTGTCGATCTTTCTCTGTTTCTGGTCCATCGATCTGGAATGGCCTCCATATCTCTCTTCGCCAAAGGCCTTCTTGTGACACTTTAAAATCTGGCCTCAAGACCTATTTGTTTCAGGCCTAAGATTTTCCTCTCTTGTTTCTTTCATAGCTGTCCCTGCTTTTTAACAACCAACATCCCATCACCCTGCCAAAGTGTTTAACCTATTGTAATTCTCTTTTGTTTGGCCTACCAGCATCATTCATCCACTCTCTTCAACGCATACAAAACTCTGCAGCTCGACTGATCCTAAGAAAGAAAAAATCTGAACACATCACTCCTCTTCTGCGTTCTCTTCACTGGCTGCCTGTCTCACAGAGACTGAAGTATAAGACCAATGCCCTCTGTTTCAAATGTCTCCACAAATCTGCACCTTCTTATCTCTGTAGCTGTCTTCACCTGTATACTCCATCCCGTTCCCTTCGCTCAGCTGCAGATACTTTGTGCTTTCGAACACCCAGATTCAAACAAACCACTGTTGGCCGTCGCTCTTTCTCTGTTTCTGGTCCATCCACCTGGAATGAACTTCCTCTTTCACTTCGCCAAAAGCCTTCACTTGATACCTTCAAATCCAGCCTCAAAACGCACTTATTTCCTACCTGACACTTTCCCCTCATATCTGCTCCTACTTTTTTAACGGCATCCTTCACCTCCTTCATCAACATCTAAGTGTGTGTGTGCGTGTGTGTGTGTGTAATAGTAATAATAGTAATGTATGGAATTTATATAGCGCTGAATCTTGTAAAGCAACAAATCAAAGCGCTCAAAGCAAGAAATCAAAGCGCTGTGTGTGTGTGTGTGTGCGTGCGTGCGTGCGTGCGTGCGCGCGCGCGCGCGCGCGTGTGTGTGTGTGTGTGTGTGTGTGTGTGTGTGTGTGTGTGTGTGTGTGTGTGCATAAACTTGAAATATCTTGTTATTTGAGGAAAGTTGCATGCGTGTAAATGGTTTGAGTGCAAACGTTCGATTTGTTTGTTTTACAAGATTCAGCGCTATATAAATTCCATATATTATTATCATTATTATCATCATCATCATCATTATTATTATTATTACTATTATTATTACTATTATTATTATTATTATTATTATTATTATTATTATTATTATTATTATTATTATTATTATTATTATTATTTATTATTATTATTATTATTATTATAACCTCTGTGTGTGTGTACATTTGTGTGTGTGTACATTTGGACTTGTTAGAACTATTAATTGCTATTGGTTGCAAGACTGTAAGAATGAGTTGAGTGCAAGCGCTTTGATTTGTCTGTGCAAGATACAGCACTATATAATTTCCATTTATTATTAGTAGTAGTAGTAATGTTACGACAAAAACTAGTACTAAACTGGGCACAGATCATCTTATGACCAAGGTACAGAAAGCTGCTGTAGAACTAAATATGGTTTTCCATAAATATAAAGAAATTAACGTTGAAGCATTTTTCAAGATCTTTGACATTAAAATACAGCCAATCTTACTATACTCATCAGAGATATGGGGGTTACATAAATTGGAACATATAGAGAAAGTACACATGGCTGCTTGCTATCTATTTTTGGGTGTACCATTGAAAACTCCAAATAAAATGATATATGTTGAGCTAGGACGCTATCCTCTATACATTCACTCACATACAAATACTCTTAGATACTGGTTTAAGTTATTGCGAATGAATCCCAACAGACTACCATATAATGCTTATCAAATGTTGCTTGACAGGGATATATCTGGAAAGAACTGTTGGGGTTTCTATGATTAGACAAATTTTATGTGATGCAGGATTCAGCTTTGTATGGCTTTAACAGGGAGTTGGTGACGTCAGGTATTCTTACATCTGTTTAAGCAAAGACTAAATGATAGGTTTATCCAGGAATGGTATAGCACAATCTGATACCGATATAGGTACGACAGCTACAGGAGTGTTGAAACAATATTTGTTAAAGAAGAATATCTTCTGCGTGAGTAAGTGCGAGTGTGAGGTAGTAAATGTGTGTGTGTAAATGTGTGTATGCATATATATTTTGATGTGTGTACCTATGTGTGTGTATGCTGTGCGCGTGCGCATGCGTGCGTGCGCATGTGTGCGCGCGCGCGTGTGTTTATGTGTGTGTGTGTGTGTTGTGTGTGTGTGTGTGTGGTGTGTGTGTGTGTGTGTGTGTGTGTGTGTTAGGTATATGCCTGTCTGCCTGCATCCAAACAAGCAGGTATATTGACTACAAGAATTATAAATGATTGCTTCAATTCTTCCCCAACAACCCCCCCCCCCCCCATCTCTCTCTCTCTCTCTCTCTCTCTCTCTCTCCTCTCTCTCTCTCTCTCCTCTCTCTCTCTCTCTCTCTCTCTGTGATACTTCCTCTCACCTCTCCCCTTCCCCTTTTTTTTAAATAGTAAATCTAATGATGTTGATCAATGTCATGCTGCTGTGTGGTTTATAAAGCATTCTGCTTGACTGAAACAATTGCCATTTGTGACTAGCAGCTATATTGCTACACCAGAGACTCTAGCAACAGAACAGTTGTGTTAGTGAATTTTTTAAAATTTTGATTGTTCAAGAAATTCTATATTTTTATGATTGTATCTACTGCTTGTGATTGTATCTTCCTTGCTTTAGAGCTTTATATGAATACGTGTATTGTGTAAGTGATAGTTATTGATTTAGAAAAAAGATTGCAGTATCTCTTTATCAAAATACGCTACACTTTAACGTACGTGTGGTATACTTTGATCTCCATTTAGTGTGTGAAATATAAAGGGGACTGGATTTATCCACTGTGTTGATATAACAGATTGATTTCTTGCAGATCCAGAGCTGCGTTACTATATCCTGTCTTTTGAAATTGTCTTTAAGTACTGTTTCGTTTTTATTGGGTGTTTCATTTTTTAAAATATTATATTCTCCTGTTTGATTACTGAATTGAATGCCTACAAAACGTGTCTTCTATCTTGATAGATTACTTAAACGTACAGAACAAGAAAAATATATATAAATAAACGAATAAATCCTGAAATATATTATGTCTCTAACTTCAGACAAGTGGCCAACAAAACAGGGCCTCCGTGTAGGCTACCTGAATATCAACAGTGCAACAAACAAAAAAGATGACATTGCAACCATACTATACAACAGTGGGAATCAGTTTCATTTGTTTTGCCTAACTGAATCCCGACTTTCTCCAAATATGCATACATGAATATTCCAGGGTATCAAATCTTCCGTGAAGATCCACACAAACCCAAGTCTACTGGGTTACTTACATATATAGCCTCCTCGCTCAGTTGTAAAAGAATAGATAAAATGGATGTTTATGACATTGAATCCATGTGAATAGAAATCAAATTAAAACACAATAGACCAATATTAATAGTATTTATATACAGAAATCCTTCAGCAACTAGAGACGGTAGAAAAATTCAACTCCCTTATGGACGAGGTAATACTTCTAAACAATGAAACAACTATTCTTGGAGATTTTAACATAGACTTATTAAAAACTAAGCCAAAATGGCGTCACAACATTACTATGTTTGGCCTAGAACAACTAATAGAAAGACCAACTCGGATAACAAATAACTCTAGAACATTAATAGATCATATCTACACTACTACAAAACAACACATAACAGAAGTATGTGCTCCCTCATGTGGATGCAGTGATCATAACCCATTGTGCTTTACTTGGTTTAAAAATCGTATCAAAATACCTAAAGTAGGTCATAAAACTTTTTTTTACAGGAAATGTGAAAACTTTGATGAGCAAGATTTTCTTCCAGACTTGAAAAACTCGCCATTACATGACATATATCAAATCAGAGACCCTGATGAAGCTGCTGAATTTTGGATTAGCGCATTTACTTCAGTGTACGACAAATATGCCTCCTTCATAAAAAACGAGTTAAAGAAAAATCAAGCCACCTTGGATAACAAAAGACATAGAATCTGAAATACACCTAAGAGACTATTTGAAAACACATGGATCAAAAGAGCAGTTCAGAGCACAAAGAAACAAAGTAACTTCACTAAAACGCAAATCAAAACGTGATTACTTTCAAAAGTTGTGAATTACAACTACCTACTCTCGCCAAGTATGGAAAGCCATCAATACATTATGTAATAAACCTTTATCAAAAAGTCAACAGTTAAAAACATATCAGTTGATGAATTGAACAACTGCTTCTCAAACATCACCACCAATGTAATATCAAATGACAAGTCAAATGAAAATGATCACCATTACTAAGAATAATATATCGAATCAAAAGAAATAAAATTCCCATTTAAATTACTGCCAATGACAATCACAGACGTCTTGGAAAGCCTGTCTCTTCAAAAAAGCTCCAAAACATGTGGTTTAGACAATCTAGATGGAAGAATAATTAAACTTTGTGGTCAAGTTATAGCTGGAACACCGACATACTTGTATAACTTGTGCATAGAGAAAAACAACTTTCCTGTCATATTTAAAAGGACGAAAATCATACCAGTCCACAAATCATGTGATTCTGCTTGTCCTTCAAATTACAGACCAATTTCAATTCTGTCTGTCTTATCTAAACCCATTGAAAAACATATCCAAAAATCTGTATATTTCTACTTTGTAAACAACAATCTATTAAATGAAGATCAGTCAGGTTTTCGAAAAAACTATTCCTGTCACACAGCTCTTACACAAATTACGGGCAGTCTCCTACAGAATATCAATGAAAATATATGTACAGGTCTTCGTTTTGTTGACTTTGAAAAAGCATTTGATATAATCAATCATTCCCTGTTATTGCATAAACTTAACTTGCATAAACTAACACCAGAAATGATACATCTTTTGAAAGCTTTTTGTCGAATAGACAGCAGTTAGCAAAAGCAAATAATCAAACATCAGAATAAGTACCTATTAAACATGGAGTACCACAAGGGTCATTATATGGTCCACTTATATTTTCAATCTATGTAAATGACTTACCCTAATTTCTAGAATGTAGCTGTGAAATGTTTGCTGATGACATATCCCTCTATTGTAGTGATTCTGACCCCCCACAAACGTACACTCAAACTTCAAAACAGTATTGACAGATTGGTTACTTGGACTCAGCTAAACCACATGTCCCTAAATACACAAAAACTAAGTGTATGTATATACTAGCAAGACAAAAGTGACAAAAAATGAAAGAAAAATTCCAACCTCTGTTGATAGGCAAAAGAACAATTGAAGAAGTTGATTCCCACAGAATTCCGGGTGTAATTATTGATAAAAATCTTACTTGGACTGACCACGTGATGGCACTAAGAAAACTTCTCGCTTACAAGCTACTTCAATTATCAAAAATAAAACATTTTCTGAATAACCACTCTCGCAAACTCTTTTTTTGCGGCCATATTTTGCCTACAGTTGACTATGCTCCATCTCTTTGGGACATCTGTAGTGAAACAAATTTAAAACTGATTCATGGATTATATAAAAGAGCACTGAAACTTGTTCTGTTGAAATCAGATCCCTAATCATCAACGATTATAAGCAAACAAATATTTTAACCTTCAAAAACAGACTTTAGCTAAATAAATCTCTATTTTTACAGAAAGTTGTCAATGGAAATGCCCCTCCAAAGATCACCAATAGCTTCAAAGTCAATGAACACAGACATAATCATCTACTAACATTTACGAGACCAAGATATAATCTTTGCAAAACAAGCTTCTTATACTCAGGTAGTGATTTATGGAACAAGCTCCCCAAACGCTTAAAATGTATCAAAAACAAAAATCAGTTCAAGACACAGCTAAAAAGCCATCTAATGCACAAATGCCTAAGAATTGACTAATAAGGCAAATCAATCATACTTATCAGCACTTACTGCGTTTCTTAAATAAATTTCAAGTATGTTTTACTGTGACCAGAAATTCTACACAGTCGCACGCTATATGTGTGGTGGAGAGGGGGGGGGGGGGGGGGGGGGGAGAGGCACTCTTATTAAGCAAAATGTAAGAGTAATATATAAGCCGTATATAATCTCTCTCTTCTTCTTCTCATCTCTCTCTCTCTCTCTCTCTCTCTCTCTCTCTCTCTCTCTCTCACTCTCTCTCTCTCCCTCTCTCTCTCTCTCTATCTGTCCCGTAGTCTGACGACCGTGGGGGCACCCTCAAAGACTCAGCAACCAGTTCCCTCCATTCTTCTCTCTGTTCTGCCTTTCTCAGGGTTTTGTTGAGTTCTAGGCCTGTCCATTCACTGATGTTATCCTCCCAGCTCTTCCTTGGTCTGCCTCTTCTTCTTCCTCCTTGGACAGTGCCTTGCAAAACTGTCTTTGTAATTCCTTGGATCTTGTGACATGCCCATACCACTTAAGTTTACGCTTTTTCACGATCGTTAGAAGGTTCTCATAGGGTCCAATGGTTTGCTGGATTCTGTTATGCACGCTTTCGTTGCTTATGTGGTCTTTGTAGGAGATGCCAAGGAGTCTCCGAAAGCATCTCATCTCCACTGCCTGTACTCTTCTCTCCAAATCTGCAGTCAGGGTCCATGATTCACAGGCATACAGAAATATGGATATGACAAGGAGCGCATTAGTCTGATCTTGGAGATAAGTGAGATATTCTTATCTCTCCAGATGGTTTTAGTTTTGACAAAGCTGTTATTGTCTGTGCAGTCCTGCATACTACTTCTGGCTTGGATCCCTGGTCGGATACAATGGCTCCCAGGTACTTGAAGCTTTGAACTGTTTCCAGCTTCTGGTCATTAACCCTGATATCAGTGCTAATGCCGTTGGTGTTATTAGTCATCAGTTTGGTCTTCTCTGCACTGATTTCCATGCCGTATGTTTTGGAGGCCTTATCCAAGTGTTCTGTTAGGCTGGCAAGCTCTTTTTCTGATCCTGCTATTCCATCAATGTCATCTGCGAAGCGGAGGTTTGTGATCGTTCTGCCACCAATGCTGACTGATCCTTCATGATGTTCCAGTGCATCAGCCATGATTCTCTCAAGGAAGATGTTGAAAAGAGTGGGTGAGAGTAGACAGCCCTGCCTTACTCCAACTGTTGTTCGGAACCATTCTCCAATGTTGTTGTTGTAGTACACTGCACTGGTGGCCTCGCTGTACAGCTGTTTGATGACTCTGATCAGGTTTGCATTGATGCTGTACAAGTTCATCTACAAATTTTAAAACAACATAGAAAGGAGAAAACAAAATGGTAGACCTGATAGCTAGATATTGTGACATCTCTCTCTCTCTCTCTCTCTCTCTCTCTCTCTCTCTCTCTCTCTCTCTCTCTCTCTCTCTCTCTCTCTCTCTCTCTCTCTCTCTCCTCTCCTCTCCTCGTGCTCTTTTTCTTGTCCAATTCAATAGGTTTTATCGTGGATGTTGTTTTTTATTGCGGTTAGAGACGAGATAATTAGTACTATTATAAGCGATATTGTTTTAGTTTGATAGTCCAGTTGATTATGGGCTTTTGATTTTTGTATTGTATAGGGGTTTTACTTGTTTGAATAATTGTTTCTTTATTATTATTTTTCTATTTGATTGAATGTGTTTTCCCCCTTCCCCTTTGACATTCCAACCCCCAACCCACCCCCATGCTTTCCAATGCCTTTGTTATTATTATTATGTTGTTGTCTCATGGTGTTGGGGATTATTTGTTATATTGTTGTCTCATGGTGATGAGTGATTATTATTATTATTATTATTGTATCTCTATTATAATTATCATTATCATTGACTTATTTGATTTATCTTGTTTGCTTGATAGTTATTGTGTGAATATATTATATTTAGAAAGCCCTACTTGAAGAGTATGAGCGCATATGAGCACACGTTTGTGTGGGTGGATGAGGAGAGTAGGGATGTCATTGCAGGCAATATTGTCAGTAATGACGCAACGAATGCCTAGTATTTTCTAACGTTCTGTTCCTGTACCTTTTTATTTTCTAAAGTATGAATGTGAAAGAATGGATGATATAGTAGGTGAAGTAATTTGTTTGACGTTTTATGATTGCTCTTTTAATTCTCATAACATTTTTTACCTAAGTGTGTTCCTGTGTACGGGTGTGTGCTGGTGTGCTAGTGTGTATGAGTGTGTTTGTGCATGTGAATGTATGTGTGTGTAACTTGTATTTTTCAATATATTATTTATCGGTTTTCCTCTTTTTACTGGTTCAATTTATTGGTAAAGTTTGTAATAATGTAGTATTTCATTATTATTAAGAAACTTGTTCTTAAATAGATGGCTTGATGAAAAAAAGCAAATACATAGCTTATTCAATGTACCTTCTGGAAATGAAAATTTGACTTGACTTGACTTGACTCTACAGTTAGATACTTATTGTTTTAGAGTTGCTGCATCACAGGTGAAATGTAATGTCTTGTCACTTAACAACCATGTACATCAATATAGTGAACAGAATCAGAAGAAAGAATGTCCACTTTGTAAACCGAAAGTTGAAGATGAAAAGCCTCTCTTTTATGAATATTTTGTGTATAATGATTTAAGAATTAAAATTTTAAGGGGTTGTGTTGATACGCCTTTACACAATCTGCTTAGAACAGAAAACAGTAACAAAAATCATTATCTGTCTAAACATATATTTTATGCCATCAATAAGAGAAAAAGCCTGTTGTATTAGGATATGTACATCACAAACGAAGATAATGGTTATTGTTTTGTTATGATTTTGAGAAACTCTAGGTATTTTAATTTTTTCCAGACATAACGAAGGTATACTTAGAACAAGATTGTGAATTGTGTTTTATACACACTATTTTTTTATGCATTTGTGCGTTGTCTTCATCATTTCCTTCATAGAAGTTGAGCTTGGTATTATGCATTTTATATGAATTTTTGTAATTGCCCTTCATGGGATGATTAAAGTGTTTTTGACTTTGACTTGACTTGACTTGACTCTGTGGCATTGTCAATTTCTCCTACGCAAACCAAGTATTATGGCCCAAGGCTGAGGTACATTAAAGTTCTGAGTTCTCAGTTCTCTCTCTCTCTCATATAAGGAGAACAACGTGACCGAACAAGAACTGTAGGGTGTGATGTTAGTAAGCTGTTGCAAATTTGTGCATTTAAGCTTCAAAATGTCAGTTACTGGCCTTCCAGCAACTGTGAT
>CM054165.1:35459434-35461934 GCA_028751875.1 Rapana venosa
CGACTTGGGGAGATATCCTTTGTATGTGAATTCTTGTGTTTCTGCTTTGTGATATTGGTTTAGGTTGTTACAAATGGAAACTAAAAGACTACCCTACAAGACTTATCAGATGTTGCTTAATCTAGATAGAACTGGGAAGAATTGATGGGTAACAAAAGCAAGAGAAATTTTATGCAAGACAGGATTTCAGTTTGTCTGGGTGCAGCAAGGCATGGGGGACGTTAAAGCTTTCTTACATCTTTTTAAGCAGAGACTTGTGGATACCTTTATACAAGAGTGGTTTTCCACAGTTGAAGATCGCAATATATATATCATAATGATTATAGATCATTTAAAACATTTTTTGAAAAAGAAAAATACATTAATGATATTGATACCTACTGTCAGAAGATTTGGGAGACAAAACAGTGGCCAACAGAATGGAGACAATCACTCATCATACCCCTGCCCAAGAAGGGGAATTTACGCCAATGCCAAAACTATAGAACAATCAACCTCATCAGCCACGCCAGCAAGATCATGCTCAAAGTTATTTTGAATCGACTCAAGAAGGAGGCAGTAGAACACCTTGCAGAGGAACAAGCTGGGGTCAGGGCAGGCAGGAGCACAATCGAACAGATTTTTAACTGCCACATCATGATGGAAAAACATCTTCAACATCAGAGAGACCTGTTCCACAATTTCATCGACTTCAAGAAGGCTTTCGACAGAGTATGGCACGAAGGCCTGTGGCAGGTCCTCAGAATGTTTGGCATTGAAGAAGGACTAGTGCAAACCATTCAAGCACTATACAACACCGCAAGCAGTGCAGTCCTTCTGAACAATCAGGTCGGAGACTACTTCAAAACCACAGTTGGGGTCCGACAAGGATGCCTGTTATCTCCAGTCCTGTTTAATCTGTTCTTGGAAAACATTATGAGAGAGACCCTCCATGACTTCCACTCTACCATCTCCATTGGCGGCAGACCCCTTAACAACTTGCGGTTTGCCGATGACATTGACCTCATGGGCGGAAGTAACACAGAGCTGCAAGATCTTACGACCAGACTTGAGAACAGAGCTGGAGCATATGGGATGGAGGTGAGCTCGGAGAAAAGTAAAGTACTTGTGAACAGTACAAGCAACGCCACTGCTAAAATGTACATGAACGGCCAACAACTGGAGGAGGTAGACGCTTTTAAATACCTTGGCGCTACACTCACAAAGGATGGGCAATCAACGACAGAAATCAAAGTCAGAATAGCCATGGCAACATCTTCCATGACAAAACTCACCACCATATGGAAAAGTAAAGAGATCAGTTTCCCAATCAAACTAAAGCTCTACAAAGCCCTAATTCAGACTATCCTGCTGTACAGAAGTGAAACCTGGACATTGACTGCTGAAACAGCAAAGCGAATCCAGTCATTTGAAACAAAATGCCATAGAAAACTGCTGGGCCTATCCTGGAGAGAACGAAAGACCAATGAATTTGTCAAGAGTCAAATAACACGGCTGGCAGGTCCACAGGAACCCCTTCTGACCATCGTCAAGAAGAAAAAGCTGACATGGTTCGGCCACGTCACCCGCCACAACACTCTGCCAAAAACAGTACTGCAGGGAACACTCGAAGGTGGCAGAAAGAGGGGAAGACAGAACAAGTCATGGATGGACAACATCAGAGAATGGACCAGGATGAATGACTCGGCACTACTGCGCAGGGCCGAGGACCGAGATGGATGGAGGAGGCTTACCACGGCATCGTCTTTCGTGTCTCCCCCACGACCGCCAAGGTCACGGGTCTGATGATGATGTTTACCTACTGCTTTAGGGTTGCTGTTTCTCAAGTAAGATTTAAGTCCTCCCACTAAATGCAAATGTGCATCGTTACAGCGATTCTCTGCAAAACAAAAAATGTCCTTTCTGTATGGCAGTAACCGAAGAGGAACACCATTTTCTCTTGTCCCATGTATTCGGATCTTAGAAACAAATTCTTGGGTAATTTAATTAAATTTCCATATGTTGGACGATGCTAGTTTCTTTTCAATGCGTCTTGATCTTTCAGTGATTTTGGCTGTTCTTGTTCTAAGTTTGGATCATTGTATGTTTGAAATTTAGCAACATATTCCTGTAGTACTATACCCATTCCCCTGACTGGTTGTATTGTGGACTAAGGCTGCAGTACCATTAAACCACTTCAGAGTTCTCTCTCCCAAGCAAGGATGATGCAGATATTTCATGGTGGCTGACGATGATACAGATATTGATGTCAATGATGTTGATGATGATTAGGTAGATGTCAAAGATAGAGATGATGATATGGATGTTGAAAATGGTGATGTGGAGGTAAATGATTAAGATGGTGACAGTTATGCAGGTGTTGATGGGGTTGATATTGATATTGATGTAGTTGATGGACATGGTGATAATGATGCAGATGGGGAAGACGAGGGTTTTGTTGTTGTTGTTGTTGTTTTTGAGGAATATGACGATGATGCGGATGTTTTGGAAGATGATGTCG
>CM054165.1:35471934-35474434 GCA_028751875.1 Rapana venosa
AGAAGAAGAAGATATGATGATGATGGTGATGATGATGATGATGATGATGATGATGATGATGAAAAGAAGAAGAAGAACAACAACAACAACAACAGAAATAAGAACACCAACAAAAGAAGAAAAATATGCATGTTAAACTTTTTTAGCAGAAGAGTAAATGTACACATTCTACCCATAAAAAGACCGAACATCAGGCATGTATAAAATGGATTTTAATGTATTCTCAAACAGCGTAACAAACTCCGCTTTCTTTTGTTTTTTTTCTTTTCTTTTCTTGAACAGATATTGCACAATGAATCCATCAACGAACTCCTGAGACATAGCATTTTCATCAATCAAAAACAAACAACAACAAGCAACAAAAGAATACCACACACAAAAAAAACCACGAAAAATAACCAACACCCCCACCCTCATCAATAAACCAACAACAACAAACCTACACCAAACAAACAGAAAAAACAAACCAAACGAACAATACCAATTTTCAAAAAAGAAAACATCTTTCCCTTCTTCTCTATATATCGGCTTGATACAGTCAGAAACTATTATAATTTTTGTTTCGCTTTTATTATTTACTCAGAGAAAGAGATTCCAAAGACAGTTTCGTTTATTATCGTTATTAGGTCACAATATTGTTGTTTTATTTTTCTGAAAGCAATAGGCATTTCCTGGCAGGAAACGAACAGGAACTAGCCAACCTAGTGTAGCACCTGCACGAAACATCCTCCAGATACGGCATGGAGATCAGTGCCGAGAAGACAACACTCATGACAAACAGTGCCCAGCCAATCACTACCAAGATCACAGTCAGTGGAAAAGAACTTGACGTTGTAGATCACTTCAAGTAACTTGGAGCTATTATTAGTGAAGAAGGTTCAAAAACCGAAATCCTCGCAAGAGCTGCACAAACAGCAGCAGCAATGGCGAAGCTCAAGACCATCTGGAAAGACCGAAACATCTCTCTCAGGACCATCACTGAATGGACCGGGAAGAGCTTCTCCACAACCCAGGCACTTGCCCACAACCGCCGCAAATGGATCCAACTGGTGCAACGTCCGTCACTGCAGTGCCCCTACGACGGGAGCAGATGAGATGAGCTACTTTGCAACTCAGGAAAGGATAACGACCAAATGCACAGGTATAAAACTCCCTCCACCACCAGTCACCACACGCATCAATTTTACCTGTACATTTCCAAAAGTCCACACACTTCTGAGGTCAACCCTTTCTGCTGTGTTTCCCATGGTCAGGCGTTCCACGGCTCAACATTCTGAGGGTGGCACAGAATATTTCCCCCTTTTATCAGTCATCAAAACCAAGACATCACTTTCAGACCTTCGGATCAGACTATAAACCGAGGCCCCGTGTTCGAATGCATGTAGAACATCTTGCGCACACGTTAAATCCTGTTCCGCTTTTCGGAAGAGTAGGCCATTGTGTGCCGGTGGAAACTGATGACAGAATTGACAAAACCGCATACACACGGGGACTGGATGTAAAAAAAAGCACATGAGTGCTTATTCCATTATCCTCGATATAAAAGAATAAATAAAACAGCAAATACATCCTGAACGAGAAGCTGGCGTGTGTGGCTGTTTTCGTGTTTCCTCACCATACAGGCAACCATACTCCGACTTCAGAGGATTTTTCTACTAGTAGAGTGTTCTGAGGTTTTTTGTGTGTGGTAAGAGCATTCAGGTATACAGACAGTGTCATCCTAGCATTGCAAAGCGTAGTGACAGTGTGACGTCGCTGTGTCCTGGCGCTGTGGTTCCATGAGCAGCTTATCCAGCGGTTCACTCGGGGGAAGAAATAAAGACATGTCATCAAAAGGTATCCTCTTGGCCAAAGTGCACACAACAACACTTCGGTTTTTTGGTAGACAGCTTCAGAACTTTGCTCGAAACACACACATGAATATCCGAGAGTGAAAAAGCATGATATGTCAGTAATCATAGTCGCGCCAAAAGCATGTTATACATGTAAAATCAACAACGCGTGATAAAATATCTTCATTAAAATGCAAATACGGATTTGTGTATATATATCTATATCTATATATATGTATGTATGTGTATATATATATACATGTATATACATATATATGTATGTATATATGTATATATATATATAAATATATTTATGTATGTATGCATGTACATATGTGTATATATATGTATGTATACATACATATACACACACATCATATTTAAGAATACACTAACACCACCAAAACTAAGAAAGTGAGATGAAGGCCATGCAGCAGCACTCTTGGGGATCAGTGACTAGGTTGGTGGCCCAGGATAGGCAGGAGTGGAAGGAAGCGCTTTGTTGCTGCCCTACACACCGCTGGGTGTAATGGCTAATGATGATGATGATGATATAAAAATCTGTAGTATACAGACCATATAACTGATTTTGCACAAAACAGTATTTCTTCAAGAAAACACCAAGTTTGGGGGGGGAGACAAAAGTTGGCGTTCTGGGAAGGCGTATG
>CM054165.1:35479434-35492890 GCA_028751875.1 Rapana venosa
CCTCTTTATTTCCCTTTATTGTTTAAAAATATGCATTGTCTTTGCCATGAAGATTAGCAGCCTAAAGTATAAAACGACAGTGTCGCCTAAGGTATAATATACGTTGCAGCCTTACTGCATCGTACGTAGGCTGCAACGTTTACTACACCTTAGGCGGCCCTATACCTTAGGCTGCATCGCATATTATTGTCAGTACAGTATTCCCCAGGCTGCGTCTACACTGTCGCGCAATAGCGGGCCCCCCCCCCCCCCCAAACAAACAGCTAGCAGTATGACAAAGAGGAGGGGAGGGAGGGGGGGGGGGGAGGGCAGACAGCCACACACACAAAAAACACCCATTAAAATCGAGAACTTAAACCAAAATCAATCACATCAAAATACATAACAAGAAAAAAATATACATGAACACCATTAAACCAAAATAACCCACACAAAAAAAAGCATTCACAAATATTTGTACACACACACACATAATTATCAGATATTACTGAAACATTACAGATTGCAAGCATAGGCAAATATCACGTAACAATCAAAAACCTACCTCATTAATTTTAGTCATGTACGAACAAAAACAAAAGTTAACTAAAAAAAAAAATGGGAGAAAAAATAGCGTTTTGTTTAGTGAGATTTTTGTTTAGCTTTTTTAGGTTTGGTTGTTTTATCATTGTCATGTTGTTGTGCTTTAATTCTTGAAAAAGAGAGAAAGAAAGGTTAAATGAAAGAAAGCGAGAAAGAATAGAAAGAAAGAAAAGAAAGATGAAAAACAAAAGCAGGAAAGAAAGAAAGAAAGGAAAGAAGAAAAAAAAAGAAAGAAAGAAAAGGAAGAAAAGAAAGGAAGAAAGAAAGAAACAAAAAAATGAATAAAGAAAGAAAAATAAAAAGAAAGAAAGAAGAACAAAAGAAAAAAGATAGAAAGAAAAAAAAAGAAATTAAGCAAGAAAGAAAAAAGAAAGAAAAGAAAAGAAAGAAAGAAAGAAAGAACGAAAAAGCAACACGTTAACAGAAGCCTTCTATTTACGTAGAAGTACATTCGAATTGAACAAAAAAAAAGGGGGTTTTTTTTAGCAGTTAACCACTTTTGTCTGTCTGTCTGTCTATCTGGTTGTCTGTCAACCAGCCAGCCAGCCAGCCAGCCAGCCAGACACCAAATCAGTCAGTCAGTCAGTCTGGATATCTGTGTATCAGTCAGTCAGTTTGTCTGACTGTGAACTACATCGTCATTACTCACAAGGCTATGCACACAGCCTCTTTCTCTGTACGTGCAAACAGAATCATGTTCTTGGTTTTTATCTACACCGACTCCAACCTAGGGCAGGCTGTTCGTGTCAAAAGCCGTGCGTGTTTTCTACAGGTTGTTTGCCATTTGTTCTCCTCACATTCAAAGCTGGGGGACTTTCATTGTGGACTTTGGAAAAAAGGTCTCTTTGCCTTCTGCTTTAAGCTTAAACCGCGCTGCGCCCATCCGCTATGTACACACGCCTGCGCGCGTCAGCCGTACACGCACGCACACACACACGCATACACGCGCACGCATGCTCACACACCCATCATCTTAGTATTTCTGATGTATTTACTTGTTATTATCATTGTTTAATCCTTTTGTGTGTACTGCTTACGATATTTAGCAACAGATACCAATTTTCACTGCACACAACCATCAACATAAATGCCCCCTCCCCTCCCCTTCACATCGTCTAATAATTATCACTTTGAGTGAACAGACGTAAAATCGAAGCAACAACAACAACAACAAACCCATCCCGTCACATTACACCACACCACACCAACTGCTCACCCCTCTCTCTCTCCTCACACACACACACACACACACACACACACACACACACACACACCCCACACACACACACACACACACACACACACACACACACACACACACACACTACAACCCCCTCATCCCCCCACACACACACACTCCACACATCCACACACTACACACACACTCGTGTACACAGCGACCTGGTGGTGTGTGTGTATGTGTGATGGTGTTTGTGTGTAGTGTGTATGTGTGTGATGATGATGATGATGTGTGTGTGTGTGTGATGATGTTGTGTGTGTGTGTGTGTCACTATGTGTGTGATTGTCCAGGTGGTCAGAACTCCTCGAAGAGCTGTCTGTCTGTCTGGGAGGCCGGCAAGGTCTGTCTCCAGTCCCCGTCCTCGTAGGTTTCGAAGTTGGATGTGTCTCCCCCGTACGCCACTTTGGGCAGGATGGGGGCCTGCAAGGAAAGCACAACTGCTTGTGCTGGTGTTTTTTATTTTTTATTTTATAATAATAATAATAATAATAATAATACATGGAATTTATACAGCGCTATATCTTGCAAATAAACAAATCAAAGCGCTCTCATTCATCCTAGTCTTTCACATGCAGCCAGTTACAATTATTAGATTTTTACAAATTCAAATGTAAACACACACACGCGCACATTAACAGTTTTTTTACAAATACAAATGTAAACACACGCGCGCGTGCGCGCGCACACACACACACACACACACACACACACACACACACACACAGGTTGTACACTCGGGAAGGCAGAGGGGGGGGGGGAGTTGGTTATTCAGGGCAGGGACAGAAATGCGATGAAACAAGAGGGGAGAATCTTAGGTTTGAAATAAATGCGTCTTTAGGCTGGATTTAAAAGCATCATAAGTAGGCTTTTGACGAAGGGAGAGAGGGAGGTCGTTCCAGATCACTGGACCAGAAACAGAGAAAGAGCGACGGCCAACAGTGGACTGGTTGAATCTAGGTATTCTTAAGCACAAGGTATCTGCAGCAGAGCGGAGGGAACGAGAAGGAGTGTACAAGTGAAGACATTCACAGAGATAGGAAGGTGCTGTTTTGTGGAGACTTTTGTAACAGAGGGTACAGATCTTATAGTTTACCCTTTGTGGCACAGGCAGCCAATGGAGAGATCGCAAGAGAGGAGTAATGTGCTCAGATTTTTTCTTTCTGAGGACTAGTCGAGCTGCAGAGTTTTGTATACGTTGAAGAGGGTGGATAGATGATGCTGGCAGACCAGCCAGAAGAGAATTGCAATAGTCCAGACGTGAGAGAATGAGAGATGTGACTAGTTTGAATGTTGCATCAGTGGACAGATACTGCACTAATGCGCCGTAATTGATAGTAGCACGACTGGCAGGTTTGGGTGATGAATTTTTGCATGGAGAGCGTGTTATCGATAACTACCCCTAGATATTTCACTACAGTGGATAGAGGGACAGACGTATTGCCGAATTCTATTGAAGCTGTTGTTATGGAAGACAGTTTGTGTTTGGTCCCTATAAGCATGGCTTCGGTTTTATCTGCATTTAATTGCAACTTGTTTTCTATCATCCAGTTTTGGATATCTTGAAGGCAGCAGGACATATGTGTCAAGAGAGAAGGCAGATTTTCGGGAGTTTCACTGCTAAGAATCTGAGAGTCGTCTGCATGAAAATGATGGCTGATTTGATGACGGTTTATTATGTGTGAAAGTGGGGCAGTGTAGAGAGTGAAAAGAACAGGGCCGAGAACTGACCCCTGTGAGACTCCACATTCCAGTTTGGCAGGTGCTGATTGAATCTTATTTACTGTAACTGTGTGGAATCGGTCTGTAAGGTATGAACTGAACCAGGTGAGGGCTGTGTCTTTAATACCAAAAGTGTTTTGGAGATGGTAGAGAAGCATTGAGTGGTCTATAGTGTCAAAGGCTGCAGACAAGTCGAGGAGAGTGAGAAGGGATATTTTTCCTGAGTCAGAAGCGTGCAAAAGCGTGTTTAAGGTGTGGACTAGGGTGGTCTCGGTGCTGTGGTTGGCACGATAGGCAGACTGAAAAGGGGTAGGGAGATTGTTGGAATGAAGATGGCTATTGAGGTGTTTCAGAACAACTTTTTCAAGGACTGTAGAGATAAAAGGTAGGTTAGAAACAGGCCTGTAATTCTTCAGAATGTTAGGGGCGAGGTCGTGCTTTTTGAGTAGAGGTGTAACTATAGCAGTTTTGAGAGCTGATGGAAAAATTCCTGAGAGAAGAGATGAGTTTAATATTTTCGTGATAGTGGGTATGAGCTGTGGAATGCACTGAGTGAGAAGAGAAGCAGATATAGGATCGAGATCACATGATTTTGTTGTCATTTCTTTCAGAATTATCTTGATTTCATTCTCACTTGTTGGATGAAAGAAAAGGAGAGGAAAGCCAGTGAATTGGGGATCAGGAAGTGCAGGCTGGAAAGAAGTCTGATCCAGTCTGGAGCGAATGTTGCGGACTTTGTCAGAGAAGAATGAAGAAAATATAGCAGGAAGTTCGGAAGGGCTGTGAACAGTGGGTAGAGGGGTTGCCTTTGCGGATCCCAGAAGAGTTGAGGTGAGGGAAAAGAGAGATTTCATGGACGTAGCATCAAGAACTTGAGCAGAGTAGTACTTTGTCTTTGCTGAATGGATTAAGGTTTTGACTTTGTTGATTTCTTTTCGAAAGAGTTGTTTATTTATTTCAGTTTTTGTTTTTCGCCATTGTCGCTCGAGTTGTCGGCGCTTGCGTTTTGCGACCAGGATATCATGGGTGTACCATGGGGCGCAGGGCCTATCAGGAAGAATGAGGTCGGTGGGAGGCGCGTGCTCATCGAGCAGTTGGCCAAGAACAGTGTTGAAGTGTTTAGACGGGTCAGTGTGGTCAGGAATTTGTGATAGGCGTTAATACTGGGAAGAGAGGCAGGGCAATGACCATGATGCCTGAATACACCACCAGCAATCAACTGCTAACACCACGACGACGAGAGATGACTGTAAAGGTTTCTGTGTTTGTGCTATGCTTGTGTGGATAACCATTAGTTAGATCCAAAGGAATGGTGGCAGCTGTATCCCATTACATATTACAATCATATAATAATAATATATGGAATTTCTATAACGCTGAATCTTGTAAAAAACAAACAAATCGAAGCGCTTGTCATCATATCATATCATCTTTATCAGTCATTCACAGCGCTATGATTATAATTGTTCTCTTTATGCTTATTTGTCCACGTCGTTTAAGAAAGGAGGAATTGGAATTATGATGGGTTTTTTCTTTTATTCAAACCTGAAAGAGTAGAGGTCCGTAATCAAATAGTTATTTGCATCTGAAAAGCATTCTAGCAAGCGAAATTGACCAGAATGTGGCACACACTTTACTTGGACATGCTGCTTTATGTGCTTGAAAAATAATGTTAATCATCATTATTATCATTACTCTTACCATTATGATTGTAACATTTCTAAGAATTATGATAGAATATAATGATGATATGAGAAGGAGGAGGAGGAGGATGTCGATGATGATGATAATAATAATAATAATAATAATAATGATGATAATAATAATGATGATGTTGATGATAATAACAACAGTAGTAATGTAGTAGCAGTAGTAGTAGTAGTAGTAGTAGTAGTAGTAGTAGTAGTAGTAGTAGTAATAATAATAATAATAATAATAATAATAATGTATGAATTAATATAGCGCTGAATGTTGAAAAGCAACAAATCAAAGCGAATAATGATGATGATGATGATGATGATGATGATAATAATAATAACAATACCAATATAATAACAATACTGATAATGATGTTCGCTATGATAGTGATAGTACCAACAGTGACAATGTTGATGATGACGACGACAACGACGACGACGAAGATGACGATGATGATGACGACGACGACGACGATGCTAATGATGACAATGACAATACCTCTAGTTTTCGCTCAGGGACATCTGCCCAGTCAATGGCTTTGAACCACTTGTGCCGCTTGATGTCTGCTGTCCCGTTCTGAACATGGACATACAGAGACAAAGAGGGACATTGAGAAAAAATACACCACACACTTAACAACCAGGAATTATGAACCAGGAGCCACAAGACAATACTGGCATCTTCAGTCTGAACAGGGAGGCACCGTGGTCGAGTGGTTTAGGCGGTCAACTCGTGATCCAGAGGTCGCGGGTTCGATCCCCGCTCGGCTCGGTGTTGTGTCCTTGGGAAAGACACTTTACTCCTATTTTCCTCACTCCACCCAGGTGTACAAGTGGGTACCAGCTCTGCTGGGGAAGTATCTGGCGACAGACTAGCGTCCTGTCACAGGGGTGGTGAAAAACCATCAGTTCGCTTAACGCTACAGAAACCGGGATAAGCTCCGGCTCTATGGGCCTTCTGGCTCGAAAGAACATACTTTTCAGTCTGAACACACACACACACACATACATACACACACACATACACACACACGAACACACACACAGACACACATACACACACACACACACACACACACACACACACACTTAACAACCAGGAATTATGAACCAGGAGCCACAAGACAATACTGGCATCTTCAGTCTGAACACACACACACACACACACACACACATACACACACACACACGGGGACAAGATATCTTCACTCTTAAATGCTTGTCTAAGTCACTTGTACGTTCCAAACTGTCTTATGGACAAGAGGTCTTTTTCAGTGCTCCTAACTATTTACTTAAAAAACTACAAAGTATAGATTGTAAGGCGTACAAACTTGCACTTGGGTACCATTCCATGCATCCACCATAGGAACTTATAAGGAAATTGGGGAACTCCCCCTAGCTGAATACCGACAACTTTCATGCGCCAAATATGTGTTACGGAGCACGAATGACGAAAATTTTGTCTGTAGTGAATTAAAAGTTCAAGCAGAAACGAATTTTCCAAAAAGGGCTAAACAAATTTCGTGTTTAATGCCTATTGGCACTTATGTATCAGACCTCTTTCAAAAATCTAACCCTTTTTAAACCAAAAGATTAAAAACACAAAAAGAAGTTTTACCTTTTCCCTTTCATGGGGATGAAAAAAAGCCTGTTTTGATATAGATTATTGATGAAAAAAAAGAATAAAAATAAAAAACATCATGGTTGCAGATTTTCGGTCGCAATTGAAAATAATATGCTGACTGCAAAAAGTTTTTCGATGGATTTTTTTTTAGAAAATATGACCAGGTCTGCATTTCAACCACATTTAAAAATTGAGAAATCGTACTATCTTGGTAAAATCGTTCAAAAATTTACAGCTAACTTATTGCAATTTTATGGCTTTATTATTTTCTTAAATTTTCCCCATTTTCTTTTTTTCATATCTTTTTTTGGTTTGACTCCAAATCATATTGTATGCTATAAAATCCCCAAACTTCAAAAAAAGTCTTAAAAATTATTTTAAAAATTTAAAATAGTCAAAACCCTCCTTTTTAAGAGGTATTCCGTTTCTTTTTTTGGGTCCTTTCACGTTGGAATTTTTTAAAATGGGGGGCTGACAGGCTGCAAAAAGGGGCAAGACATGACTGGAATCGATAAACGGGATGTTCCCTTACTTCAGGGGGGGATCCGAAATTTTAGAAAAAATTTTTCAGGGGGAAATTTTAAAGAACGGTCATTCAAGAAAGTTTTTAAAAAAAATTGCCCGCCCACTTCCCATATTTTGGTTATTGACCCTCAAATAGATTCGCGTTTTATAACTGTGAAAGGGTTCATTCACTAATTTTAAATAAATTTAAATGCACCCTTACAAATTTTGAAAACTGCGATGTCTATGTGGAGATTATTTCCAATACTCAAACATTTTTGAGTGCCCTTTGAAAAACCTTTTTTCCCTCCCTTTTTTAACAGTCCTTGGAAAATATATTTGAAAATTTTTCAAATTACCCTTTGCCATTGAGATGTTTTTTGCAAAGTCCACTCGATTATTTTTTAGTACATTATTGTTATTTCATTTTTCTACTTTTTGAGTTTTAAGTTTGCTCCTGTTAAAGGGTTTTATTATTACTTTTCTGGGAAATTTTTGGGGTTTTGTTGTTATTTTTATTTTTTTTTTTTTTTCTTAAACAAACAAACAAACAAACAAACAAACAAACAAACCCCAACAGGGATCTATTTCAAACCTTCCCCTTTCCACCCCTTCTCTTCCTTCTCTAACCCCCTTTACACTTTACTTCCCCGCAATATCACTTAGAGGAAAGACTTAAATGAAGACCAACAACAACAACAAAAACACACAACACACACACACACACACACACACCGCCACACCCCACACACAAAACCAAATACACCACAAAAACCCCACACCCCCCTAAACACATACACACAGACACAAAACCCCAAACAAAAAACACACCAACCTAAACACACACAAAACACCAACAACACAAAAACACACAACACACACCACACACCACACATACAAAAAACAGGAATTAGAACCAGAAAAAATACAAGAAAATACTGGCATTTTTTCAGTCTGAACAACACAAAAACACACGCCACACATACACACACACACACACACACACACACCACACCACACAGCACCCCACAACACACAGACACACACACACACACACACACACACACAAGTACGCAGCTATTTAAAGCACCCCCCAACACACTGGAAAAAAACAAAAATTAATAATTATGGACAGGCAACTAAAAACAGGACAAAACAAAGAAAACGAGAAAAGAAGAGAAGAAAGAGAAGAGAAGAGAGGAAAGAGAAGAGAAGAGAGAGAGGAGAAAGAAAGAAGAAAGAGAGGAAAGAGGGAAGACACAGAGAGAGAGAGGAGGAAAAAAGGAGGGGAAGAGAGAGAGAGAAGAGAAGAGAAGAAGGGGAAGAAGAGGGGAAGAGAGAGAGAGAGAGAAGGCAGGGGGGCAGGCGGGCAGGCAAAAAGAGACAGAGACGCTTTACGTTTTTAACAATTTATTTTCATTGCCCAACGGGCCCTTTTGAAGGGGGAAGTAACACAAATTCATTTTTGAAAATTATACATAAAAAAATAAAATAGAGACTACAACTAAACTTTATTGGCGGGGGGAAAGCGAGTGCTTACCATGAGCTGTCCCGACCCCCATCTTTGTAGGGGTTTATAAATTTTACATACGCTGATGTGGCGCTGTTTTGTTGATGGTGGGGATACGCTATTTTTTACTGTTTTACAGTTCAATACATAATTATAGACGGGAAGAAAATCGAGCCGCCACAGCTTCAAAAAACTAGGAACTATAGTACGCTGAAAAAAAAACCTGAAAAAATTTCTCCAGGACAGCCCCCACCACAGCTGCAATGACAATAAAAAAGTCCTCTGGAACGCAAGAACATCGCCATCACCTTCAAGATCAGACTGATGCGTTCCGGCAATCCATATTTTTGTAGCTGTGAAACGTGGGGCATAACACCAACATTGAAAGAATGATACAGGGAATGGGATGAGTCTTTCACAAACTCTTTGGGGGTCTCATACAGAGACACCTCACTAAAAGAGGAAGTGTAAAACCCGAACTGAAAACCCATCGGACATAAGAGCAGTGGAAAAAAAAAAAAAAACCCGCAAATTTAAGGTGGTTCGGGCACGTCAAGGAAATCGGTGGCCCAAGACTGTCCCACAGGGAACGTACAAGGAGGGAGAGGAAGAGGGGAGACAGAGAAAAAGAGGGGAAACAAAACAAGGGGTGGACTGGTCTTAATGGGAAGACTTGCTACGGAAAGCAGAGGACCGCGGAAGTGAAGGAAGCTGGTTGCAAAATCTTCGTGGGGCCCCCACGGGTCCATGGACTGGGGTAGGTGAAAGGTGAAAGACACTTTATTTGGAAGGACGGGGCAGGATGGTTAAGACGTTTGCCCGCCAACAATAAAAAATCGGGGTTTGGGTTCGATTCCCCGCCCCGCCCTTTCTTCCCCCAAATTTTACAAAAAAATCGAACTGTGCAAAATCCTTCGATGAGACTATAAACCGAGGCCCCCGTGTGGGAAAAAAGCATGCAGAACACTTTCGCACATTTAAATCCGTTCCCCTGTTCGAAAGAGTAGGCCATTTTGTGCCGGTGGGAACGGGCAAAATTTAAAAAAACCGAAACCCCATAAAAAAGCGCTTTTATTTGTAGCTTTACAAGATTCAGCGCTATATAAATTCCATACATTATTATTATTATTATTATTATTATTATTATTATTTCTGGGGGGTGGGGGGTGGGGGGGGATAGCTGAGTGGTTTGAGCATTACGCTCACGATCTGACGTTGGAGCCACCATGAGATGCCCGCTAGAGTAGATTTCCCCCTGCAGTTACCATCAGTACTGACTCCGCTCCTCTGAAAGTCCACACCAAGCTTTATACCGAGGTCCCCTGTACCCACGCATGCAGAACATCTTCACTTTTCACCCTTCACCTATCCTGTAGACCGTGGGGGGCACCACTGAAGATGTTGCAACCAGCTTCCTCCACTCCCCGCGGTCCTCTTCTTTCAGTAGCAATTCGTCTCAGTCCCCTCTCTGATGTTGTAGATCTTCCCATCGTTTTCTCTGTCTGCCTCTTCGTCTCCCTCCTTGTAGTGTTCTCTGTAGGACAAGTCTTGGCCAGTCCACATGTTGGTGTGACGTTCCTGTACCACTTCAGTTTGCATCTTTTTCACTGAAGTCAGGAACTCTTCATATTATGGTCCTATGGCAGACCATCTTGCGGCGCACACGTTAAACGATTGTCCCGCCTTTCGGAAGAGTACGTAACGGTGTGCTGGTGGGTACAGATGAAAACTTTCTAAAAACCCCATGTATGCATACTGGTATCGTTTACAGATAAACAATCATCCCCAAAGTCAGAATGCGGCTACCTAAACAGTTGGCAAAATGGCCGCAGATTTTTAAAAAATCTGAGCATTGGAGAACTTCGGAGCTGTAGTTGGGGTTCTTGCCGGGGGCAGGAAGAACGAGCAGACAGACAGACAGACAGACAGACAGACAGACAGACAGACAGAGAGACAGACAGACAGACAGACAGACATCAGACACAGAGAAGCCAGGCAGGCAGCCCTCAGTTGCCTAAGACCTCGGAGTTGTGCTCTAGGTGTTGATACTCCAGTGTGCAAAGCCTGGGTCAGTCAGTAAGTATGGAGGGCAAGCTGCTACCCATGCAGCAGACCTCCCCCCCCCCCCCCCCCTCTCTCCACGTGGCTGGAATGGTCCATTGGAAAGGCAATCGCCGATACACATGGTTCCAGTGCCGTCGCAGGAGTTGCCAGAACGATGCTGTCTACAGCTCTAAAGATCTGACCGACCTCCGGGATGGTGTCTAAACACGACCCCTGTGTGCATGCTGGGTCTTTTACTTTGTCATCCGCTCCTACCGGCACCATGGCCTACTCTTCCGAAAGGCGGAACGGGTTTTTAACGTGTGCGCAAGACGTTCTGCATGCGTTCGCACACGAGGCCTTGGCTTATAGTCTCATCCGAAGGACATCAAACACAAAAGCAACGGAAACTAACACACACACACACACACACACACACACACACACACACACACACACACACCTAAACACACACACACACTGTGTGTGAGGAGGGGGAGGGAAGCAGTTGGTGTGTTTTTTTTTATAATTTTTATTCTGTTTTGTCTTCTTTGTTTGTTTTGGTTTGGTTTTTCTTTGTTGCTTGTTTGTTTGTGTTATGACGGATATTTTTTCAAGATTTTTGAATTATTTGAAATGTATGATTTAATATTTTCCTGTTTTTTTTGTTTTGTTTTTAATTCCACATATTCATATCTTATTGTTTTTCTTGTTTGATTTGTATAGTTTACCTTAGATTAGGTTTTTTATTCTATGTCTGCATATCATCATCATCAGACCCGTGACCTTGGCGGTCGTGGGGGAGACATGAAAGACGATGCCGTGGTAAGCCTCCTCCATCCATCTCGGTCCTCGGCTCTGCGCAGTAGTGCCGAGTCATTCATCCTGGTCCATTCTCTGATGTTGTCCATCCATGACTTGTTCTGTCTTCCCCTCCTTCTGCCACCTTCGAGTGTTCCCTGCAGTACTGTTTTGAGCAGAGTGTTGTGGCGGGTGACGTGGCCGAACCATGTCAGCTTTTTCTTCTTGACGATGGTGAGAAGGGGTTCCTGTGGACCTGCCAGCCGTGTTATTGACTCTTGAACAAATTCGTTGGTCTTTCGTTCTCTCCAGGATAGGCCCAGTAGTTTTCTATGGCATTTTGTTTCAAATGACTGGATTCGCTTTGCTGTTTCAGCAGTCAATGTCCAGGTTTCACTTCCGTACAGCAGGATCGACTGAATTAGGGCTTTGTAGAGCTTTAGTTTGATTGGGAATGATCTTTTTACTTTTCCATATGGTGGTGAGTTTTTGTCATGGAAGATGTTGCCATGGCTATTTGACTTTGATTTCTGTTGTCGATCGCCCATCCTTTGTGAGTGTAGCGCCGAGGTATTTAAAAGCGTCTACCTCCTCCAGTTGCTGGCCGTTCAGGGAAATTCAGCAGGGGCCCATTGCTCGTGCTGTTCACAATTTACTTTACTTTTCTCCGAGCTCACCTCCATCCCATATGCTCCAGCTCTGTTCTCAAGTCTGGTCGTAAGATCTTGCAGCTCTGTGTTACTTCCCGCCCCTGAGGTTTAATGTCATCGGCAAACCGTAAGTTGTTGAGGGTCTGCCGCCAATGGAGATGGTAGGGTGGAAGTCATGGAGGGTCTCTCTCATGAGTTTTCCAAGAACAGATTAAACAGGACTGGAGATAACAGGCATCCTTGTCGGGGCCCCAACGTGGTTTTGAAGTAGTCTCCGACCTGATTGTTCAGAAGGATGCACTGCTTGCAGTGTTGTATAGTGCTTGAATGGTTTGCACTAGTCCCCTTTTTCAATGCCAAACATTCTGAGGACCTGCACAGGCCCTTTGTGCCATACTCTGTCAAAAGCCTCTTGAAGTCGATGAAGTTGTGGAACAGGTCTCTCTGATGTTGAAGATGTTTTTCCATCATGATGTGGCAGTTAAAAATCTGTTCGAAATTTTGCTCCGCCTGCCCTGAACCCACTTGTTCCTCTGCAAGGTGTTCTTCCTGCTCCTTCTTGAGTCGATTCAAAATAACTTTGAGCATGATCTTGCTGGCCCTGGCTGATGAGGCTGATTGTTCTATAGTTTTTTTCATTGGCGTAAATTCCCTTCTTGGGCAGGGGTATGATGAGTGATTGTGTCCAGTCTGTTGGCCACTGTTTTGTCTCCCAAATCTTCTGACAGATTTGCGTAACATATGTGATGACTGTTTTCGCCACCATGCTTGAGCAGCTCTGCTGGTTTATTGTCTGCTCCTGGGGGACTTTCCTACTGGTAAGCTGCGGATGGCTTTCTTCCACTTCTCCCTCAGTATAGGTAATGGCGAGGGTGCTCTTGATGTTGCTGCTTTCTCTTCTATTATGCTCTTGTCAGGTTGTATTGGGTAGTTGTACAGTTCTTGACAATATTCAGACCCCCTGTTTAATGCAGCTGAGCTTTCTGTGAGGAGGTTTCCGGAGCTGTCTTCAATGACTGATGATTTGGTTTTAAGTGGTTTTGTGAGTTTCTTCAGGGTGTCGTAGCCTTTTTATTTTTTGCCCCC
>CM054165.1:35493390-35498390 GCA_028751875.1 Rapana venosa
TGATGATGATGATGTCGTCGTGTGTGTGTGATGATGTGTGTGTGTTGTGTGTGGTGTGTGTCACTATGTGTCTGATTGTCCAGGTGCCAGAAACTCCTCGAAGAGATGTTGTCTGTCTGGGGAGGCGGCAAGGTTCGTTGTCTCCAGTCCCCCGGTCTCGTAGGTCTCGAATGTTGGATGTGTCTCCCGTACGCCACTTTGGGGAAGGAATGGGGGGCTGCAAAGGAAAGCACAGCTGCTGTGCTGGTGTTTTTTTTTTTTATTTATATTAATAATAATAATAATATAACATGGAATTATTACTGCGATTTATCATTGCAAATAAACAAATCAAGGCGACTCTCTTTCATCCTTGTATTTCACATGCAGCCTGTTACAATTAATAGATTTTTTACAAATTTCAAAAAAAACATTTTTTGGTAAACACACACACGCGACTCATTATCAGTTTTTTTACAAATACAAGTGTTAAACACACAAACACACACACACACACAACACACACACTCACACAACACACACACAGTGTTGTACACTAGGGCAGGCAGAGGGGTGTCTTTGGGAGGGGGGTGGACGGGGGGGTGGACGATGTTACAGTGTGGGGAGGTGATGTGGGAGGGGAGGTGCGACGTTGGTGGGGGGGGTGGAGCTTTCTTTGGAGTTGGTTTTTCAGGGCAGGGACCCAGTAATGTGATGAAACAAGAGGAAAAACCTGTGTAGGACGAGAATCTTATGTTTGAAATAAAATGCGTCTTTAGGCTGGATTAAAAGCATAATAAGTAGGCTTTTGACGAAGGGAGGCGAGGGAGTTCGTTCAGATCTCTGGGACCAGAAACAGAGAATGAGCGCGGCCAACAGTGGACTGGGTTGAATCTAGGTTTCTTAGCACATGCGTATTGACAGCGAGCGGACTGGGAACTTGATGGGAGTGTACAAGTGAAGACATTCAACAGAAGGTAGGAAAGGTGCTTGTTTTGTGGAGATTTTGTAACAGAGGGTACAGATCTTTATAGTTTACCTTTGTGGCACACGGCAAAGCCATGGAGAGATCGCACATTGAGAGAGTAATGTGCTCAGATTTTTTTCTTCTGAGGACTAGTGAGCTGCAGAAGTTTTGTATCGTTGAAGTGGGTGGATAGATTTATGCTGGCAGACCAGCCCAGAAGAGAATGCAATAGTCACAGACGTGAGAGGAAGAATGAGAGATGTTTTTCACATGTGAATAGTCTGGATGTTGCAATCATGTGGACAGATACTGCACTAATGCGCGTAATGATAGTAGCTGACTGGGCAGGTTTTGTGGTGATGATTTTTGATCACTATGGAGAGCGTTGTTACGATAACTACCCTAGATATATCACTAGAGTGGTTAGAGGGAAGACGTATTGCAAATTCTATTGTAGCTGTTGTTATGAAGACAGTTTCGTGTTTGGTCCCTATAAGCATGTCTTCGGTTTTATCTGCATTTGTTGCAACTTGTTCTCTATCATCACGTTTTGGATATCTTGAAGGCTAGCAGGACATTGTGTCAAGAGAACGAAGGGCAGCTCAGATTTTAAGGAAGGGTTTCCTATCTCTGCCTTTAAGAATTGGTAGAGTCCGGGGGAGACAGAAAGAGTTCGTCCTGCATAAAAATGTTTTGGTTGGATGATCTGATTTTGGATGATTTGACGGGTTTATTCGGTTTTTTATTATTTACTTGTCTTGTTTGTGAAAGTGGGGCAGTAGTGTAGTAGAGACGAGTGTGAGGGTGGGGGGAAGTTCGAGTTAGTTCGGGCAAGTAGTAGTGTAGAGGTGTAGTGAAATACTGTTGCAGTAGTTATGTAGTTGGTGTGTTAGACTCTTGTGCAGTTGTATGAGTGAAGAGAGATGTGTGGGGGGATATTATTGTAGAATGAGAAGTGGAGTGGATAGAGATAGAGAGTGTGGATGGATGGTGAAAAATGGGTAGTAGAGGAGAAGTTTGTAGAGAGAGAGTGTAGGAAAAAAGAAACAGGGCCGAGGGCCGAAGAAGGACCGGAGAAATGACCACTTTTGTGGGGACCTCAACATTACAAGTTTGGCAAGGGGTGATAGAATTGGAATCTTATTTTACCTGTAACTCTTCGTGGAATCGGTCTGTTAGGTTTGAACTTGAAACCAGGTGAGGGCTGTGTCTTTATTCCCAAAAGTCTGTTTGGGAGAGGTAGAGAAGATTGAGTGGTCTTATAGTGTCATAGGCTTTTGCAGGACAAGTCGAGCGAGGAGTCGTAGAGAAGGGTATTTTTCCTGCGTCGAAAGCGTGAAAAAGCCGTGTTTAAGGTGTGGACTAGGGTGTCTCGGTGCATTGTGTAGGTTGGGACCAAACGATAGGCACAGACTGGGAAAAAGGGGGGCGGAAGCGAGATTGTTTGGAATGATGTATGGCTATTGAGTTCGTTTCAGAACAACTTTATCATGGACTATAGACGATAAAAGGTAGGTTAGAAACTGGCCTCCCTGTCATGTATTTATTCAGAATGTTAGGGGCGAGGTCCATTCCGTGCTTTTTGAGTAGATTAAGTAGAGGTTTTGTAACTATAGCAGTTTTGGAGAGCTGATCGGAAAAAAATTCACTGAGACGAATGAGATGAGTTTAATATTTTCGTGGAATACGTGTATGGAGCTGTGGATGCACCCTGTGTGAGATTAGAGCAGATATGGATCGAGATCACTTGATTTTATTGTCATTTCTTTCAGAATTATCGTTGATTTCATTAGACTTGTTGGATGAAAAGAAAAGGAGAGGAATGCCAGTGAATATGGGGATCAGGAGGTGCAAGGTTGAAAAGAAGTATGATCCAGCTGTGAGGCGAATGTTGAGGTCTTGTCAAGAGAAGAATGAAGAACTATAGCAGGAAGTAGGGAAGGCTGTGAACCGTGGGGTAGGAGGGGTTGCCTTTGCGGTTCCCAGAACGAGTTGAGGTGTGGGAATAGAGAGATTGTCATGGACGTTGAATCTCTAGAACTTGAGCAGAGTAATAACTTTGTCTTTGCTGAATGGATTTAGGTTTTGACTTTGTTGATTTTCTTTTCGATAAGAGTTGATTTATTTATTCTGTTTTTCTTGTTTTTCGCCACTTGTCGCTCGAGTTGTCGGCGCTTTGCGTTTTGCGACCAGGATATCTTGGGTTTTATGTTACCTATGGGGCGCAGGGCACGCACAAACACCGGATAGAATGAGGTCGGTGGGAGGCGCGTGCTCATCAGCAGTGGCAAGAACATGTGTTGGATGTTTAGCGGGTTCAGTGTGGTCAGTGATTAGTGATAGGCGATCAAGCCAGCTTGGGTTGGAGAAAGTTTGGATATCTCATGGCCTTGAGATTGCGGACGGGGTGATGCACTTCTTTTTCTTTTTAATAGGCCTTGCAATGTTGAGAAAGAAAAGAATGGCAGAATGATCAGAAAGCAGTTCATTAGTGACGGATACAGACATTATGGATCTAGTGAAACATCAGTGATGAGCCAAGCTAATAATAATGACACGATCTGTGTGTAGCTTCATTTTACCAGCTGGGACAGAGAGTGGTTTTGACAAATAAAGAGAAAGAAGCTTGACATCAGGAGAGATGGTGTCAAAGAGGAAGTTAAAGTCGCCAAGAATGATAAGTTTCTTGGAGAGAGGCTGTAGTGATCAAGGACGAGATTTGGAATTCTTGATGAAAAAAGGGATGATGTCTGATTGTTTTAACGTCTGGGAGATGGTGGGCGGTAAAGCAGCAGAAACGTGACAGAATGGCGGGATAGTTTGTTAGGTTGAGTTCACATGACTTCGAAAGATTCCAGGTGAGAAGGGTCAGAAGGGAGGGTGTTGCAGAAAGAAAGAGCCGGTTGCAGCCGTGTCACATTTGTAATCGACAGCGTTGCACACCTCCACACGGGAGAGTCAGGGGAAGGAAAGGAGTCTTATAGCAAGGTGGTGTTAGATGTTTTTTATCAGCTAGGTCTTTGGTCATTGTGTTTTAACCATTGTTTCTGTGAGAAAGGTACATCTAGGTTTTTTTAATAGATAAATTCGGAAAGAAATCAGCCTTTCCATTCTGGCAAACATATTGTGACTTGTGCAAGACAGTGTGAAGAAGATTTGCAGGAGACGGAGGAGGTTTTGAGGAGAAAGTGAGTGACGTTGTGGACAAGATCTGAGGAGATGATGAAGGCTGATGGCAGAAGAAGTAGACAGTGGTGAGAACAGGGACAAGAGTTTACATTGGTGAGTCAGTGTGGTGAATGGGTGGTAAAGTACTGAGTCAGGCAGGGGGATATGAATCTTTCTACACAGCATGAAGCACATTACAATCAAGAAAAGTCTTTTCACACATAGAAGATAAATCAATAACAGGGGGAAGCATGTCACGGGGAGATGAGGCAGCGTGGTCAGTGGTTACGGAAGTGACGTCAGAGGTGAGGGGGGAGATTATAATCACAGTGTGATGGTTGACTGCAGGGAAGTGGAGGAAGCTGGTTGCAAAATCTTTAGTGCTGCCCCCATTAACTTTGTTTTGTGGGGGGGTGAGGGGGTGTTGAGGGGAGGGGGGGTTAGAGTGATGGCTGCCCGTGGGGAGTGGAGGAAGCTGACTGCAAAATCTTCAGTGCTGCCCCCACGGTCTACAGGACTATAGGATAGGTGAAGGTGAATGGTTGACAAGATTCAAAATTTATTTCAAGAAACCCCCAAGGGGCACAGGAAATCCAACAAAGCCACAACTTGCGGACGTGGGTGTGGCGAAAAAACACTCCCAACACAAACTCCCCCCAAAATGGAAAGCAGAAAGGAAAACACAAACTATGGACATGAACAGCACAAGACCAGTCACAATACTGGGAAGAGAGGCAGGGCAATGACATGATGCCTGAATACACCACCAGCAATCAACTGCTAACACCACGACCAGAGATGACTGGAAAGGTTTCTGTGTTTGTGCTATGCTTGTGTGGATAACCATTAGTTAGATCCAAAGTAATGGTGGCAGCTGTATCCCATT
>CM054165.1:35503390-35527981 GCA_028751875.1 Rapana venosa
CCTGCTATTCCATCAATGTCATCTGCAAAGCGGAGGTTTGTGATCGTTCTGCCACCAATGCTGACTGATCCTTCATGACCCCGAACCATACCCAGCCAAAATCTCAAAGATGAGGACATCCAGTGACCACTCCAGTCCACGGCCTTGTTGTGGCCTTTGCTCAGGATGATCCCCCCCCCTCTCTCTCTCTCTCTCCTCCTCCCTCCCTCCCCCCCCCCCCCCCCCCATCCCCCACTTTCCCCCCTCCCACCCCGTACCTACCCTACCAACATCTAAAAAGATGAAGACGCCCAAACCAAAGACCACCGCCAATCCACAGCCTTATTGTATGTAGTAACCTTTGCTTCTACTTATGCTTCCCTCTCTCTCTGTCCCTCCCTCTTCCCCCCTCTCTCCGTCCCTCCCTCCCTCTCCCTCCCCCCTCCCCCCAGGACCTACCCGGCCAGCATCTCAAAGATGAGGACGCCCAGTGACCACCAGTCCACGGCCTTGTTGTGACCTTTGCTCAGGATGATCTCTGGAGCAAGGTACTCAGGCGTGCCACACAGCGTCCACGTTCTGTCACACACACACACGTACACACATACACACACATATATACATACACACACACATACACACACACACACATACACACACACACATATATATATATACATACACACACATACACACACACACACACACACACACACACACGGACGCACGCGCGCGCACGCACACACACACACACACACACACACACACACACACACACACACACACACATATACACACACGTCAGTATGTACACGCGCATGCATATGCACACATACACACACACACACACACACATACACACACAAACGGACACACACACACACGGACACACACACACACACACGCACACACACACACACACGGACACACACAGACGCACACACACACACACACACACACACACACGCACACACACATACACACACGTACACACACACACACACACACACACAGAGGCGCGCACACACACACACACACACACGCACGCACACGAACACGCGGGTATGCGCACATACTTAATGCCATATGCACGCACACACATAATCCACATCCAGAATTACTCACCTTTAAATAGAACACACACGCGCACGAGCACACGTACACACGAGCGTACACACACACACACACACACACACACACACACACACACACACACACACACACACACTCACACACAGACACACACACACACACACACACGACATACGCGAGTGCATATACACATGAACTCATTAAAAAAAAAAACCCACACACACAGACACACACACACACACACATACACACACACGCACGCACGGACGCACACACACACACACACACATACGGACGCACGCACACACGGACGCACACACACATATACACACACACAAACACACACGCAGTGATCCTTCAATGCGATATGAGGCTAAAGGGGAAAAACTTTTTAAAAAGCCATTAAGATGCAAACACGAGTTTCTCCCCTTATGTTTTTTTTAAATAGGAAGCTCATAATTATCACAACTTGTGAAAAGACGTTAAATGAATGTGAACACACACACACACACACACACACACACACACACACACACACACACACACACACACACACTCATACATTTTAAGGTCATGCTAAGCTAAAAACAAAACACATATTTAATTATATTCATGAACTTGCTCATGCGTGCACAAACGCCCCCCCCCCCCCCCCCCTCCCCCCCCTCCCCAACACCCAGTGATCCTTCAAAGCAATATGAGGCTAAAGGGGGGGAACTCAAAGAAAAGCCATTTAGATGTTAGCACGAGTTCCTTCCCTTATATGTTTTTTTTATTTGTTTTTGTGTTTGTTTTTATTTTTAACTAGGAAGATCGTTTCAGACCTGGGCAAAATGTGCACAAGGGGGAAAAGCTCATTCCCATCTGTGTTATAGATGTCTGGGACAAAAAAACCCAAAAGCTGTGTCAGTTATTGATGTCAGCTAATTGCCAAAGCCTACACTAAAATGTTGTTATATTGTAAAACGTTGTGTGGAGATTGCCTTCAGCCATGACAAGCTCTCAACATAACAACCTGCACTCTCCTGTATAGGAGAAAAAAAATCCTCTGAAGTCGGAGAATGGCTGCCTATATGGCGAGGTACTTAAAAACAGTCATACACGATGCAAACTTTTCTTTCAGTTCTGTGAAATTTCAATCTCACAGAGATTCCAAGGTGGGATGATGAGTGGGTCAGAGTGCATGTTCTGGGTGACCCCCAGAGTGTTAAGCTGGTAAACGCACAACAACAACTACAACAACAACAAAATGAACAACAAAATAAAAGACACTCTACAATGATCGCAGTGGCAATGTTGGAATGCTCAAACAGAAGCTGACACAAAACTAAGATCCCGAAATGTTGTAGAACGAATATGCTACTTTCCTGTCCGAATTTGTCCTCTCTTTGAAAGTATCTGTGTGAGTGAGTGAGTGATGTGTGTGTGTGTGTGTGTGTGTGTGTGTGTGTGTGTGTGTGTGTGTGTGTGTGTGTGTGTGTGTGTGTGTGGGTGAGAGAGAGAGAGAGAGAGAGAGAGAGAGTGTGTGTGTGTGTATGTGTGTGTATGTGCGTGCGTGCGTGCGTGTGTGTGTGTGCGTGCGTGCGTGTGGTGTGGCTCTCTCAGTCTGCCTGTTTGTCTGTCTGTCCCTCCCATTGTCTGTTGTGTGTGTGCATGTGTCTATCTGTCTGTCTCTGTTTCTGTCTCTCTCTCCCTCTCTTCTTCCTCCACCTCCATCATCTCTTTTCTCATCCTTCCCAATATCCCCTACCCCCGCTCTCTCTTTCCCTCCAACAACCCCCCACAACCCCCCCAACTGGATGCGGCGTGGTCCTTGTAAACGATCTGCGATGCAACATCTACGGGGAGTGGTCAGGGATGGATATGAGTCTTATAGCCAGGTGGTGTTAGATGTTTTATCAGAGGTTCAATGGCATTGTTGTTTTTAGCATGTTTCTGTGGACTAGTTACATCTATGGTTTTTTTCTTAGAATAAAATCGGAAGAAATTCAGCTTTCCATCGGGGCTAACATATTGTGCATTGGCAGTGACAGATGTGAAGAAGATTTGAAGGAGACGGAGAGGTTGATGGTGAAAGTGGTGAGTGTAGGACAAAAAGATTGAGGGATGATAGATGAAGGGCGATGGCAGTTAAGTAGACAGTGGGTGAAGACCAGACAAGACGTTTACATGGTGAGTCAGGTGTGGAGGGTGGTAAAGGAACTGAGTCATGCAGAGGGATCTTGAATCTTTCTAGACACAGCATGGAAGCTCCACATTACAATCAAGAAACGTTCTTTTTCACACATAGAAGATAATCATTAACCTGGGGGTAAGCTGTCACGGGGAGGGAGGCGAGCGTGGTCGCAGCGGTTACGGAAGTGACGTCAGAGAGTGAGGGGGAGATTTATAATACAGTGTGATGGTTGTCCTGAGGGAAGTGGAGGAGCTGAAGTTGCAAAATCTTTAGTGCTGCCCCCTTTAACTTTTGTTTTGTTGGGGGGTGAGGGGGTGATTGAGGGTGGGGGGGTTTAGAGTGATGGCCTCGCCCGTGGGCGAGTTGTGGGAGGAAGCATGACTGCAAAATCTTCAGTGCTGCCCACGGTCTAACTGGATATAGGTTAGGGGAAGGTGAATGGTTGACAATAGATTACAATACTTTATTGACAAGAAATCCCACAAAGGGGCCCAGGAAATCCTAACAACGCCACACAAACTTGGGACGTGGTGTGAGCGAAAAAAACACTTCCAAACACAAAACTCCTCCCCCAAATAAATGGAAAGCAGTAAGGAGAAACGCACAATCTATGGACATGAACTGCTACTAGACCGGTCAAACAATTCCTGGGTTAGAGTGGCAGGGCAATGACTGATGCCTCTGAATAAAACACCTGCAATCAACTGCTAACACCACGACCAGAGATGACTTGGGAAGTTCTGTGTTTGTTGATTTGCTTGTGTGGATAACCTATTAGTTAGAACTCCAAGTAAGGTGGCTGCTGTATACCGATTACATATTGACATTCTTATAATGTAATAACTATATGGAATGTGATATAACGCTGAATCTTGTAAAAAACAAACACATTCGAAGCGCTAGTATAATATATATCGTCTTTATCAGTCATTCACAGCGCTTAATGCTTATAATTGTTTTCATTATGCTTATTGTCCGCGTCGTTTAGAGAAAAAGGAGGGAATTGGGATATATGGTGTTGTGTTTGTTTTCTTTTTAATCAAAAACTGAAAGAGTAGAGGTCCTCGTAATCAAATAGTTTAATTTTTTTGCAATCGCTGAAAAGCATTTGTGGCAAGCGAAATTGACCAGCTGTGGCTCACAATTTATTGTAATGCTGACTTTATGTGCTTGGAATAAAAGTAATGTGTAATCAAGCTTTATTATATTTCTTTATCCATTATGATTGCTAACATTTCTAAGAATTATGAAGATTTTATTGATGATGATGAGAAGGTGGAAGGAGGAGGATGTCGATGATGATGAGTGATAATATAATAATAATAATATAATAATAATGATGTTATTAATAATGATGATGTTTGATGATAATAACAACAGGTAGTATATGTAAGTTATCAGTAGTAGTAGTAGTGTTAGCAGTAGTAGCTCAGTAGTAGTGAAGTAGTAGTATATAATATAATAACCTATAATAGATAATAATAAATTGTATAATAAACGAATTAAATTATAGCCTCTGTAATGTTGAAAAGCTAACTAATCAAAGCGAATCAAGATGATGATGATGATGATGATGATGATGTTATATTAATATACAATACTAATATATGGTTAATACCGATAATGATCTTCGCTATGATATTAGTGATAGTACCAAACTGTGACAATGTTGATGATGACGACGTCAACGACGTAGAAGTTGATGATAGTATGATGATGACGACGGAGGATAATGATGGATCCATTGATGACAATGACTATACCTCTAGTTTTCGCTCAGGGACATCTGCCCAGTCAATGGCTTTGATTCACTTGTGCCGCTTGATGTCAGCTGTCACGTTCTGACTGGACACACAGTGGAGACAAGGAGGGTCATTGAGAGAAAAAATACTCCACACAATTAACAACCTGAATTATGAACAGGAGCACAGACTCAAGATGGCATCTTCAATCATAGAACACACACACTACACACAACACACCCACACACACACACACACACCACACACTTCTACAACTACACACACACAAATACATCAAACACACTATCACTCACCACATCGCACAAAGAGACTATCACACAATACACTCTTTAACAACCAGATTATTGAACCAGGAGCCACAGACAATACTGCATCTTCGCAGTTCTGACCACACACTCACACACACACACACAAACACACACACACACACACGCAACACTCACACTCAACACACAACACACACCTCCGCACTTAAAAACCAGGAAATTATGAACCAGGAGCCACATGACAATACTGCATACTTTCAGTCTGAACTCACAAACTACACACTCACTCACGCACACTACTTACACAAACACAGACACCACACACAAACACACAACACACACACACACACACACACACACACAGCTACAACCTTAAACACACACACACAAAACCTAAACACACACACACTACACCTAAACACACAATTTGACACTCCACACTAAAACCAGGAATTATGAAAAAGGACCAATTACAAGACAATACTGGCATCTTCAGTATGAACACACATCACACTACACACACACACACACACACACACCACACACACACACCCGACACACACTTAACACCAGGAATTATGAAGCAGGAGGCACAAGACAATACTGGCATCTTCTAGTTGAAACACACACACACACACACTACGACACATCACACACACACAACACACACACACACACACACACACACACGACGCCACACAAACCTACACACACACACACACACACACACACACACTCTACACACACACACACACAAAACACACACACCTAAACCCACCACACACCAAACACAACACTAAGTCACACAACCATACACACACCACACAAACACCACACAACACACACCACTCACAAACAACACAATACACACACACACCTAAGCTCAATCACACACACTCAAACCTACACACAACCTAAACACACCACCACACACACAAAACCACATCCTATATCACACACAATCACTCCAAACACACACTAACACCTAAACACACACACCACCACACACACAAACACACACACATCACAAACACACACACCCACACTACACACACACACACACACACACACACAACACCACACACTCCAAGACAAATTACACACACGCTGAACGCACGCTAGCACACACAGATTGACAAAACGTGACTGTCAGCACCTTCATGCTTGCAGATGACGACGGGTTCTGTCTTGTACAAGACAACTTTTTGATCAGGCTCTCTGGAAGCAAGAAAAACAACATACACTCTAACATACAACACACACACACACACACACACATCACCACCCACACAAAAACAGCACAGTGCACACAAACATCTTTTTTTAACCAACACACACACGCCATACACACACATTACATACACAAACACACACAACACACAGCATCATACTCAACACATACATTACACATCTAACACACCAACACCACATACACGCACACACACAGACACACACACACACTACCCTCCACACACCTACACACACACACACAGCAAAAGACACTCACACGTGTAACAAAACGATGTCTCATTTAAAAGTAGGATCCAGATAAAAAGTATAGTTATGAGAGGGAAGTTTCTAGGTTACGAATAATGTGTGTGTGAGGTGCAATAATTTCAAATAGCAAACGTAGGCTTTTGGCGATGTGAGAGTGGAAGGTCTCATTCCAAATGGATGGATCAGAAAATAGTACAAAGAGTGTCGGCGAACGAGTGGATTGCTTGAATCTGGGGCGTTTTGAAGGAACTGTATTTCTGTAGTCAGAACGGTTGGAGCTAGGATGCTGAGTGTAATAATAGATAATTATAATAATAATATTAAATGGATTTATATAGCGCTTTATACTTGCAAAGACTATATTCAAAGCGCTTACAGGTGATGAAGACAGTTACAGAGAGAGAGGGTGCGCGTTGTGGAGACATTTGAATACAGAGGGAACCAATTTACACTTCACAATTTATAAAGAGGGTAAACGGTTTCTGGCCCCCCCATATTCCTATCTGGTCGGCAGGGGCGCGAGGCATCAGAGACCTCACTTCTCTAGGGCACTGCGTATGAGGGCGGCGCCCATCTCTCTCCCTCGCTGCTTTACCTTCCTGACCATAAAGAGGGCAGGTACCCATTTTACATTGGGTGTACTGGGGGACTGTACTGAAGCCAAGGCGCGACAAACGGTACACCCTCATCCAGTGTAACCATCGCTCGTATGCTGTATTAACCTTAGCTGGTGGAATGGCGATGGCTCTGACCACTGAGCTATCCCGCCACATATAATAATATATAATTAATAATATAATAATGAATATTTGAATGACGATGATGATTGATGATGATGATTAATAATAATAATGATGGTTAGTAATAGTAATTTTTGTATAAAGATAATAATAACGAACGCAACATAACGATACATATAATTAAGAAAAAATAATAATGATTAATACTGATGATGATGATTATATAATTTAAAAAGAAATAATTTTATAATAGAATAGTATAAAAAAAAGTGTAATATTATTGATAAAGTTAATAATTATAATAAGAAAATAATTCTAATAATAATATATTAATAATAATAATAATATATTAATAATATTATGTAATATTAACTAATAATATTAATTATAACAACAACAAGCAGGCATAAAGACAACAACAACAGCAATAATAATAACATTAACATAATTATCTGATTCTTCCTCGTGCTTTGGTGAACAGGCAGCAGGAAGGATGGAATGTGCTGCTGTTACTGCTGCTGCTGATGTCGATGCATGAGGTTGATCATGATGGTGATGAGACGATGATGATTGACGACGATGACGGACGACGACGAACGATGATGATGTGACGAATAAACAGCACTAGCAGCGAGCGATGTCTGGACTCACTTGGCCACAAGCTCCAGAATTTTGGCCAGTCACTTGCCGGACAGAATATTCTCGTAGATGCCGAACGGGTTGTTCGACGTGAATGGGGATACCTGTACACCCACTGCTCACTTCAGTAACACTAGGTGCGCAAGCTCGAACGCGCGCGCGCAAACACACACATGGGATTGTTTAAGGTTGTTTTTGACTTGAATTCACAAAGTAAGCCCCTCCAACCACTTTTACAATACGCGCGCAGCGCACTCATGCAGTAAGCATGTGCACCTACTCCCCTCCCCCCAACCCACACCCACACCACCCCCCCCGAACACCTCCTCCTATCTTATCTATCCTATTCTTCACATTCGGTCCGTAGTCTGACGACTCGTGGGGGCACACAGCATTGATCCACAACAACCAGTTCCTCTTTTTCCTCTTCTCTGTGTTCTGCCCTTTCATCAGGGTTTTTGTTGTCGAAGTTTAGTGCTCTCGCATGCTGATGTTATCCTGTCCCAGTCGTCCTTGTGTTGTTCGTCTGCCTCTTCTTCTTCCTCCCTTGGACAGTGCTCTTGCAAACCTTGTCTTTGCACAGTCTGTGGATCTATGTGGACGAGGCCATACCGACTTTAGTTTACGCTTTTTTTTCACGATCGTTAGAATGGTTATCATTGGGGTCCAATGGTTTGCTGGATTCTGTTATGCACGCTTTTCGTTGCCTTATGTGGTCTTTTGTAGGTTTGATGCCCAAGGAGTCATCCGAAATGCAATTTCATCTCCACGCAATGTACTCTTCTCTTCCTATCTGCAGTCAGGAGTCAGGATTCTCACTGCATACAGATATAATGGATTGTACTAAGGCGGTGCGCATTAGTCTGGATCTTGGAGATTAAGTGAGATATTTTTATCTCTCCTGATGGTTGTTAGTTTTGACAAAGCTGTTTTGGTCTGTGCAGTCCTGCTACTACTTCTGCTTGGATCCCTGGTCTGATTACAATGGCTCCCAGGTAATGATGAGCTTTGATCTGTTCCAGCTTCGGGGTCATTTTCCCTGATATCAGTGATATGCCGGTTGGTGTTATAGTCATTCAGTTTAGGTCTTCTCTTGCACTGATTTCCATTTGCTGTTTGTTTTGTGGCCATATTCAAGTGTTTGTTAGGCTGGCAAGCTCCTTTTTCTGGATCCTGCTATTCCATCAATGTTTCATCTGCAAAGCGAGGTTTGTGATCGTTTCTGCCAAAAATGTGACTTGATCCTGGCATGACACGAACCAATACCCAGCCAAATACTCAAAGATGAGGACATCCAGTGACACTCCAGTCCCACGGCCTTGTTGTGGCCTTTGAGCAGGATGATCCCCCCCTCTCTATATCTCTCCATTCACCTCCCCTACTCCATCCCCCCCCCCCGCCCTCTTCACCCCCCCCACCATCCCCCATTTCCACTCCACCCCGTACCTACCCTTCCACCTATCTAAAAAGATGAAGACGCGCGCCAAAACCATAGTCACCGCCATATCCACAGCCTTATTGTATGTTGGTACCTTGGCTTCTATCTTATGCTTCCCCTCTCTTCTCTGTCCCTCTCCTTCTTCCACCCTATGCCTATCCGTTCCTTCCCTCACTGTTCTCCGTCTCCCCCCCTCCACCTCGACCTACACGGCCTGCAATCAAAAGATTGAGGACGCCCAGTGACCACAGTCCACGGCCTTGTTGAGTCCTTTGCTAAGGTGATCTTTGTGAGCAATGGTACTCAGGCGTGCCACACAGCGTCCAAGTTACGTCCTCCACACAAACGTTACACACATTACACACACTTATCATTTCTTTCACTCATCAAATAACACTCTCACTCAATACTCTCACACACATGATTTATTTTATACATTCATCCAAATACACTCTACACACACACTACACGCACACACGGTCGCACGCGCGCGCACGCACAAACACACTCAAAATAACACACACACCACACAAACACACACACACTTATACACAAGTCAGTATGTACACGCGCATGCCATATGCCACACATAAACACACACATCCACACACCAATACACACTCAACCGGAAAACCAACGACGGGACACACACACACACACACGCACAACCACACACACACGGACTAAAACAGGACGCACCAGAACACACGCACACACACTTCACACGCCACACACTCCATACACACACGTAAACACACACCACACCAACACACAGAGGCGGCGCACACACACCACACACAACACGCAAGCACAACAGAACACGCAGGGTATTGCGCACATTACTGTAATGCCATTGCACGCACTCACATAAACCAGCATCCAGAAGAGTTATCTGACCTTTAAATTGAACAACAACGCGCACGAGCAACTCGTACACACGAGCTTGTATACACATCACAACACAACACAAACACAAACACCACATCACCACACTCACACACACACACACTCCACACACAGACAACACACGACACACACGAAAGACATACGCGAGAGCTATTACACATGAAAATATTAAAAAATATAACCCACATACACAACACACACGCACACACATCACACATTCACACACACGCTCGCAGACTGGACGCACTCACCACACAAACACATACGGAAGCACGCACACACGGAGCATCACACTCATATTCACACTCACCCAAACACACGCACGCAGTGATCCTTCACTGAGATCTTGGTGGCTTATAAGGGAAAAAAAAAATAAAAAAAAAAAAAGGGAAACAACTTTTTAAAAAGCCATTAAGTGCTACACGAGTTTCTTCCCCTTATTGATTTTTTTTAAATAAGGAAGCTAATCATTATTCACAAACTTTTGTGGATATGACGTTAAATGAATCGTGAATCACGACATGACCACACAAAAAACTCACAACACACAACACACACAACACACACACACACTCATCATTTTAAGGTCATGACTAAAGCTAAAATTAACAAAACACATATTTAATTTTATTCAGAAATTGCGCATGCAGTGCACAATCCACCCCCGCCCTCCCCTCCCCCCCCTCCCCAACACCCAGTGATCCTTCAAAGCAATCTGAGGCTACAGGGTGGGGAAATCAAAGAATGCCATTTAGATGTTAGCACGAGTTCCTTACCTTATATGTTTTTTTTATTTGTTTTTGTGTTTGTTTTTTTTTTAAACTAGGAAGATCGTTTCAGACATGGGCAACAAATGTGCACAAGGGGGAAAGCCTCATTCTCCATCTGTGTTATAGATGTACTGGGACAAAAAATCCCAAAAAGCTGTTCAGTTCTGATGTCAGCTAATTGCCAAAGCTACACTAAAATGTTGTTATATTGTAAATACGATTGTGTGGAGCTGTGCTTTCAGCCATGACAAGCTCTCAAATAACAACCTTGCTCACTTCCTGTATAGGAGAAAAAAAATCCTTGAAGTCGGAGAATGGTGCTATATGGCGATTTGGGTAGATTTAAAACAGTCATTCACGTGCAAACTTTTCTTTCAGTTCTGTGATATTTCAATCTCACAGAGTTTCCAAGGTGGGATGATGAGTGGGTCTAGAGTGCATGTCTGGGTTACCCAGAGTGTTAAGCTGGTAAGCACAACAAAAATACAACAAACAACAAAATGAACAACAAAATAAAAAGACACTCTACATATGATCGCAAAGTGGCAATGTTGGAAGGCTCAAACAGAAGATGTCCCCCCCCCCCATCAAAAATCTAAGATCCCGGAATGTTGTGGAAACGAATATGCTACTTTACTGTTCCGAATTTGTCCTCTTTTTGAATGTATACTGTGTGATGTGAGTGAGTGTGTGTGTGTGCTGTGGTTTTTATAAGTTGTGTGTGTGAGTGGTGTGTGTGTGAGTGATGTGTGTGTGATGTTGTGTGTGTGTGTGTGGGTGAGAGAGAGAGAGAGTGAGAGAGAAGTGTGTGTGTGTGTGTATGTGTGTGTATGTGGTGCGTGACGTGGTGTGTGTGTTGCGTCGCGTGCGTGTGTGTGGCTCTCTCAGTATGCCTGTTTGTCTGTCTTGTCCCACCCATTGTCTGTGTGTGTGTGCATGTGTTATCTGTCTGTCTCTTTTTACTGTCTCTTCTCCCTCTTCTTCTTCCTCCACCTCCTATCATTACTTCTTATATTCCTTCCCAATATCCCTACCCCCGTCTCTTCTTTCCCTCCAACAAAGCCCCCCTACTCGCCAACTGCTCCTCCTTCACCCTCCACCTTCTACATTCTCCACCCCTCCCCCTGCTGACAGGCGTCACGAAAGGTCAGTTGTCAGTGGAATCTAACACACACACCGGACGTGGCAGAGAGGTCGCGCAAACAGTGAGCAAGGGTGAGAGAGAGAGGGAGTGAGAGAGAGGGAGAGAGAGAAGAGGGGGAGAGAGAGAGAGGGGGTGAGAGGACGTAGGGGGAGAGAGAGAGAGGGGGGAGGAGAGAGGGATGGAGAGTGGGAGAGAGAGGAGTGGAAGTGAGATGAGATGAGAGGGGGGAGGAGAGTGAGAGAGAGAGAGGGAGTGAGAGAGAGAGAGAGAGAGAGAGGGGGAGGAGAGGAGGGAGAGAGAGAGAGGGGGAGAGAGAGAGAGAGGGGGGGAGAAGAGAGAGGGTGGAGATGTCGAAGAGGACGGGGGAGAGAGAGGAGGGAGAGAGAGGGGGGAAAGAGAGGAGTGAGAGGAGAGAGTCGAGAGATGGAGGAGAGGAGAGAGAGAGAGAAGGGAGAGGAGGGAGAGAGTGGGAGATGAGAGGGAGAGAGAGAGAGAGCATGAGCGGGTGAGAGAGATGAGAGGGAATTGGAGAGAGGAGACGAGAGGGAGAGAGAGAGTGAGAGGGAGAGCGAGGGAGAGACGAGAGAGAGGGAGTGAGAGAGAGAAAGAGAGCGGGAGGAAGTAGGAAGAGAGCAGGGTAAGAGAGGAGTGGGAGGCGATGAGAGACGAGATGAGAGAGAGAGGGAGAGAGAGAGGGAGGGGGTGATGAGAGAGACTGGAGGGGGGAGAGAGAAGTGAGGTGAGAGAGGTGAGAGAGAGGGGTAGAGGGGAGAGAGGGAGAGAGAGAGACTGAGGGAGAGAGAGGGAGATGAGATGAGCGAGAGAGAGAGGAATATAGTGGGATGTTTGTTATTTGGGTGAGAGAAAGAGAGAGAGAGGGAGAGAGAGAGGGAGGGAGAGCGACAGAGAGGGAGAGAGAGTGAGAGAAGGTTTTTTAGAGAAGAGCGAGAGGAAATATATGAGAGAAAGAGTAGAGAAAGGACATTAGAGAGAAAGAGAGAGAGAGGGAGGGAGAGATGGAGGGAGAGGAGAGCGGGGGAGAGAGGAGCGCGAGTGAGAGAGAGTGATGGGAGAGATGAGAGAACGAGAGAAAGAGGGAGCAAGAGACAGCAAGAGAGAAGAGAGAGACAGAGAGAGATAGAGAGATTGAGAGAGAGGAAAGAGAGAGAGAGGAAAGATTGAGAGAGAGATGAGAGAGAGAGAGAGAGAAAGTTCAGGGAGATGTGAGAGTAAGAGAGACGAGAGAGAGAGAGAAAGAGAGAGCAAGACAAGAGAAAGAGGAGAGAGACAAAAAGAGAGAGGAGAGAGAGAAGAGAAGAGAGAGGAAGAGGATGAGAGAGATGAGAGAGAGAGGAGAGATAGATGAGAGAGAGAAATATGATGAGCGAGAGAGAGAGAGAAAGATAGAGAGCACAGACAGAGAAAGCAGGAAAAGAGGACATAAAAAGATTTGAGAGAGAAGAGAGAACGAGAGGAGAGCAGGAGAGAGAGAGAGATGAGAGTGCGAGATGATGAGAGAGAGAGAGGGAGAGAGAGAGACAGAAAGAGAGAGCAAGAGACAGCAACGAGGAAGAGAGAGACAGAGAGAGAAAGATGAGAGAGAGTGGTGACGAGAGAGAGAGTAGAGATAGAGAGATGAGAAAGTGAGAGGGAGAGAGAAAGGAGAGGAGAGAAAGAGGAGCGAGAGTGAGAGAGATAAGAGGTGAGACATGACAGAGTAAGAGGTAAGAGAGACAAAAAGAGAGAGAGAGATGAGAGAGAAATTTCGAGAGAGAGAGAGTAGAGAAGAGATGGTAGAAGAGAGATAGTGAGAGAGAGAGGAGTGACAAGTGAGAGAAGTGTGATCGGTGATGTAGAGAGAGAGAGAGAGAGGTGAGTGAGTCGAGGGAGAGGAGATAGAGAGAAGAGAAAGAAGATGAAAGAGAGAGAAAGAGAGTTGAGTAAGATGATGAGAAGAGGAGAGGAGAAAGACGTGGTGAAAGACGAGAGCAAGAGAGAGAAAGAGGAAGAGAGACAAAGTGAGAGAGAGAGAGAGAGAGGACCCTGAGGGTCAGTCAGTCCTCGCTCTTGTCCAGTAGGATAAATACCTATCCTGCATGGACTGAGTGGACACAACAGCTGTCATTCTGACCTGTTGGTTCCTCCTTCGCTTGTGTCTTCTTCTTTCTCCTCCTTGTTCTCCTCTTCCAAAAATAACAGGTGAGATAGTGGTGTCCTCAAAGTGCTTCTAGTGGTCACTTATAACTGGTGCAAGATGCGCTTTGTTGATTTGTTGTTTACGAGATTCAGCGCTATATAAATTCCGCTTTATTGTTATCGATATTTTTATTTATTACTATTATTATTGTTATTATCATTATTTTTTTATAAATTATTATTATTATTATTAAGTTCGCGATGTTTCCTATCCCCTGGGTCAATCAAGTAGAAGAAATTAATTTTTAATTTATTTTTAAAGTATTGGCATGTTGTTGTGTTCTTAAAAAATTAAAATAATAGTGTGAGTGAGTGAGTGAGTGATGGAGTGTGTGTGTGTGTGTGTGTGTGTGTGTGTTGTGTGTGTGTAGTGTGGGTGTATGGTGTGTGTGTGGTGTGTTAGTGTGAGTCTGTGTCAGTGTGGGTGTGTCGTGTGTGTGACAGTGTGTGTAGTCGTATGTGTATGTGTCAGTGTGTGTGTGTGGGGTGTGTGTGTCGTGTGTGTCAATTGTGTTAGTGATTTGAATGTGGTGTATGTGATGTGTGTGTTTGTGTTGTTGTGAGTTTATGTGTGTTGCTTGCGTGCGTGCGTTTTGCGTGCCGTCGGTGCCCTTCTCTATCTCTCTCGCTATCTCTCAGCTCTCTACTCTACTCTATTCTCTCTACGTCGCTCGTCTGCTCGCTCTCTCTCGCTTTCACTCTCTCTCTCAGTATGTCTGAAGTAGGGGGTGGGAGGGAGACGAGAGGGAGGTGATGAGTAAGAGGGGGTTGATGGAGGAAGACGAAGAGAGGCAGAGGAGAGGATGAGAGAGAGACAAGGAAACAGAGATAGAGAGACAGACACAGAGTGAGACAGAGAGAGACAGAGAGAGTCGAGGAAATAGGGAGAGAGGAGGACTGGAGAGAGAGAAACAACGAGAGTCTGACTGAAAGAGAGAGAGGACAGAGAATGGGGAGAGAGTCTGCGAGTACAGACAGGAAAGAGGACAGAGAGAGTGAGAAGAGACAAGAGAGACAGGACTGACAGACGAGAGACAGACAGGCACAGAGAGTGAGTGGGGAGAGGACGAGAGGGCAGGACAGACAGATGACAGCGAAACCAGAGTGAGACACGAGAGAAGAGAAGAGAGAGAGACACAGAGAGAGAGTGAGAGACAGAGAGAGATGGACAGAGGAGAGAGACAGACGGAGTGACAGAAGAGTGATGTAATTAAACTAAAATACTACTGGACATTACGGCTAGAAAAGTACTGAAAGGCAGTCAGCACCGCGAACATTCAAAAACACAAACTCTACAATTGTACTTGCAAAATCAAAGTTGTCGGAATCTTGGTTTCTTTTCTTTCTTTCTTTCTTCTTTACTTACTTTTCCTTTATATATAGCTGTCTTTATTTCTTTCGTTCTTTCTGTCTCTGTCTTTCTTTCTGTACTTTACTCTTTCTGTCGTCTGTCTGTCTTTTCTGTCTTTCTTTCTGTCTGTCTGTTCGTGTTTTTCGTTTCTTTCTTTCTTTCTTTCTGGTTTTTTTCCCTTGTTTTTCTGCCTGGTTGTCTGTCTTTTCTTTTCTTCTCTCTCTTTCGTTCTTTCTTTCACTTTCCTTTCCTTTTCTTTGTCATATTCGAGGATAAGAATAAGCAGTATGTAGTTACTTTTACTCATCCAGTCCTCGGCTGCGCCGCGTGTGTTGTTACGTTAATGTATTCTGTCACTTCCTCTTCTACTAGCCGCACAGGGCCCTACTTTTTAAGAGGCAGAGCATTTTTGCCGTGTGCGTTGAAGTCTGGACAGCGGGATCCGTCTATTTATCTATGGTATTTTTTTATCATATCTTATTCATTTATTGATTATCTGATTTTTTTGTTTTTTATCGAGGATAATGTAATAAGCACTTAGTGCTTTCTTTTTATTCTGTTCCGTGTGTATTGCGGTTTTTATAATTTTGCCATCCGTCCCACCGGCACACAAATGGCCTACTCTTTGAATATGGCCGGAACGGGTTTTGACTTGCGCGCAAGTTGTTCGCATGCGTTGCAAACGGTTGCCTCGGGTTTTATGTTTCTCGAGGACTTATGGGGAGAGTGGGTCGGCACCTGATGTTAGTGAAGAGGAAAAACCCTCTTGTAGGGGATTAGAACCCCGGGTCAGCAGATCTCGATAATTCACTCTGACCACCAGGCTGTTTCTTTCTGTCTATGGTCTCAGGCAGGATTAAATAATAATAATAATAATAATAATATAATAATATTATATAATAATATTAATAATAATAATATAATGTTTGGAATATATAAAGCGCTGTATCTTATAAAACAAACAAATCGAAGGGCTCGAAGGAAGGAAGGGGAACTTTCGTAGGAATGATTGATATAGTTTATATGTGCTATCAGATACGGGTTCCAATTTTCTAGCCCTCTTGTATCAAGGTGGAACATGAGCGTTTTCATGAACGCATAATAACATGTTCTTTGACAAAATTCGTGTACACAGCATTCCAACACGTAAGTTTCACGAATAGGGTGAAACAGTTCCGGATCTTTCGTAAGGCTGACACAGTTATAGGACAAGTGTGGCAGTTAAGGACACACACAGTGACCACTGACTTTGACTAACCCAGACCCAGACTTCTTGACCGGATTAGATCAAGGATGGTGCTGTGTGTTGGTGGACTGGTACTTGATGCCCCTCTGCAGATGCTATCTTCAAAAGACACCAGTGTGTAGCAGGGTGTGAATAGACAGGTCCTGCCTCCACAGTCTGTATGTCTGTCTGTCTGTTCTGTCCTGGAAGCTTTCTGAATTCTGGCAAAGTCGAGTGATAGCAGTGATTTGTTGTTTCTTTGCATTTGGTGTGTTTTGTATGGTGCGTGGTGTGTGTGTGTGTGTGTGTGTGTGTGGTGTGTGTGTGTGTGGGTGTGTGTGTGTGTGAGTGTGTGTGTCGTGTGTGTGTGTGTGTGTGTGTTGTTGTGTGTGTGTGTGTGAGTGAGTTGTGATGTGAGTGTGTGTGTTGTGTGGGTGTGTGTTGTGTGTGTGTGTGGTTCTTCTACTGTGTGTGTGTGTGTGTGATTCAGATTCAGAAGATTCAGAATATTTTTATTGCCATTTAAAGGCATGAAGATACTTATTGAAAACAACCAAAAAACATCTATTATATTTTTATCTATTTTGGCTTGAATAGAGTGATGTAACTCTGTAAAACATGTTGTTTTTATTTCTCTTTTTCTGTGTCGTGTGTTGTTGTGTGTGTGTGTGTGTGTGGGGGTTGTGTGTGTGTCGTGTGTGTGTGTTTGTGTGTGTGAGTGTGTGTAGTGTGTGTGTGTGAGATGTGTGTAATGTGAGTCGTGTGGGGTGTGTGTGTGTTGGGTATGTATGTGTTTGTTTTCTTTATTTTATTTATTTATTATATTTATTCTTTTATATTCGTGGAAGAATGGTTTGTAAGCACTTATCTGCTTTTTTAATCCAGTCCTCCGGTGTGTATTGAAGTTTTGTAATTTCTGTCATGGTTCCCATGTGTGAGTGTGTGTGTGTTTGTTTGTGTGTGTGCTGTGTGTGTGTATGTGTGTGTGTGTGTGTTGGTTGTGGAGTGTTCTGTTTGGATGTGTGTTGTGAGTGTGTGGATGTGTGTGCTTGGGTGTGTGTGTGTGTAAGTGTCTGTTGTGTGTGATTTGGGTGTGTGTGAGTGTGTCGTGATGTGAGTGTGTGTGTTGTTTTGGGTGGTTGTTTGTGGTGTGTGTGAGTGAGTGTGTGTGCTGTCGTGAGTGAGTGTTAAAGTTCTGTTGTGTGTGCTTTGGGTATGTATGCAATGTTATGTATGAATGGTGTAAGTATGTATGAATGTAGGTATGTATTTTGTTAATTACATACATACATTTTCATATCTGTCATATATATCAAGGAATATGATGGTAATGAGCTTGGATGGTGTTATTAATGAAGAGGGTGATTATGAATAATAGTAGCCACAAAAATATCATTGAGGATAGGATTAAATACTTGTGATTGATGATGTTGTGAAGATGATGGTGGTGGTGTTGATGATGATGAGATGATGATACTAATAATTATAAGGCTGATGCTGGCTGATGATGTTATTATAACAACCACCAATATATAGCATTTTTTAGATAGAAGAAAAGAAGAAGATGTAAGAAAGTGATGGATGACGTTGATGTTGATGTGACGACTGATGAGAGATTATGATGTTTAAAATTATTGTTGATGATGTTAATGATGATGCAGCGGAAAATGTTGATTGATGGACGATGTTGATAAGGGATAGATTTTGTTACTTGTAGTAAGGAACCAAATTCATGCAGGAAATCTGCTGGTGGAACCTACTGTGGTATACAATACAATACAATTCATTTATGCCGTTATCATACCACAGAAAACATTGCAATACAACACAACACAAGCACAAACAGTACAACACAACTTAAAACGATATATGTACAAAATTTTAATACACTACACTACACTACACCTCACCACACCACACCACACACATACACTACACTACCCCACACCACAACTTTACCCACCCTACACTTACACCACACCACACCATACCACACTAACTAGACAATACACACGACCACAACCTACACACACTTTCACCATAACACATTTACACACACACACTCACACCGGATGCGGCGTGGTCCTTGTAAACGATCTGCGATGCAACATCTACGGGGAGTGGTCAGGGATGGATATGAGTCTTATAGCCAGGTGGTGTTAGATGTTTTATCAGAGGTTCAATGGCATTGTTGTTTTTAGCATGTTTCTGTGGACTAGTTACATCTATGGTTTTTTTCTTAGAATAAAATCGGAAGAAATTCAGCTTTCCATCGGGGCTAACATATTGTGCATTGGCAGTGACAGATGTGAAGAAGATTTGAAGGAGACGGAGAGGTTGATGGTGAAAGTGGTGAGTGTAGGACAAAAAGATTGAGGGATGATAGATGAAGGGCGATGGCAGTTAAGTAGACAGTGGGTGAAGACCAGACAAGACGTTTACATGGTGAGTCAGGTGTGGAGGGTGGTAAAGGAACTGAGTCATGCAGAGGGATCTTGAATCTTTCTAGACACAGCATGGAAGCTCCACATTACAATCAAGAAACGTTCTTTTTCACACATAGAAGATAATCATTAACCTGGGGGTAAGCTGTCACGGGGAGGGAGGCGAGCGTGGTCGCAGCGGTTACGGAAGTGACGTCAGAGAGTGAGGGGGAGATTTATAATACAGTGTGATGGTTGTCCTGAGGGAAGTGGAGGAGCTGAAGTTGCAAAATCTTTAGTGCTGCCCCCTTTAACTTTTGTTTTGTTGGGGGGTGAGGGGGTGATTGAGGGTGGGGGGGTTTAGAGTGATGGCCTCGCCCGTGGGCGAGTTGTGGGAGGAAGCATGACTGCAAAATCTTCAGTGCTGCCCACGGTCTAACTGGATATAGGTTAGGGGAAGGTGAATGGTTGACAATAGATTACAATACTTTATTGACAAGAAATCCCACAAAGGGGCCCAGGAAATCCTAACAACGCCACACAAACTTGGGACGTGGTGTGAGCGAAAAAAACACTTCCAAACACAAAACTCCTCCCCCAAATAAATGGAAAGCAGTAAGGAGAAACGCACAATCTATGGACATGAACTGCTACTAGACCGGTCAAACAATTCCTGGGTTAGAGTGGCAGGGCAATGACTGATGCCTCTGAATAAAACACCTGCAATCAACTGCTAACACCACGACCAGAGATGACTTGGGAAGTTCTGTGTTTGTTGATTTGCTTGTGTGGATAACCTATTAGTTAGAACTCCAAGTAAGGTGGCTGCTGTATACCGATTACATATTGACATTCTTATAATGTAATAACTATATGGAATGTGATATAACGCTGAATCTTGTAAAAAACAAACACATTCGAAGCGCTAAAAAATTTTCCCTTTTAAACCCCATAAACCTCATGGCCCCCTACTTTTTCCCAAATACTCAAAAAAAAAAAAAATTTTTTTGGGGGGGGGGGGGAAAACCCAAAAGGGGAAAAATTTGGGGAATTTAAAAGACAAAAAAAAGTAGAAAAAAAAAAGAAAGGGGGGGGGGAGGGGGGAGGGGGGAGGGGGGGGGGAGGAGGAAAAAGAAAGGGGGGGGGAAAGAAAGAGAAGGGGGGGGGAAAAAGGGGGGGGGGAAAAGGGAGAGAGAAGAGGGGGGGGGGGAGGGAGGGAAAAGGGGGAAAAGAAAAAAAAAGAAAAAAAAAAAAAGAGAAAGAAAAGAGAGAAAGGAAAGGGGGGAACAACAGAAAAAGGAGGGGGGTAAAGAAGATGGAGGGGGGGTGAAAAAAGGAAGAGGGGAAGAGAGAGAAGGGGGGAAGGGGGAGGGGGGAAAGGAGAAAAAAAAGAAAAGAAAGGGAGGGAGGGAGGGAAAAAAAAGGGAGGGGGGGGCGGAAAACAAATGGGGAAGAGAGAAAAAAAGGAAAGAGGAGGAGAAGAGAAGAAGGGAAGAGAGGGGGGGGGGGAGAGGAAAAGAGGGGAGGGGGGGAGGGGGGAAGAGGGGAAAAATGGGGGAAGAGACAAAGAAAAAAGGGGGGAGGAAAGAGAGAGAGAGAGAGAGGGGGGGGGGGAGGGGAAAAAGGGGGGAGGAGGGGGGGGGAAGGGGAGGGGAAAAAAGGGAAAAAAGGGAAAAAAGGAGAGAAGGGAAGGAAAGGGAAAGAAAAAAAAAGGGAAAAAGGGAAAAGAAAAGAAGAAGAAAAAAAAAAAAGGAAAAGAAAAAAAAAGAAAAAGAAAAAGACAAAGAAGAAAGAAAAAAAAGAGGACGACAAAAAAAAGAAGAAAGAAAGAGAGAAAAGAGAAGGGGGAGGGGAAAAGGAAGAAGAAAGAAGAGGAGAGGGAGGAGGGGGGGAGGGAGAGAAAGACACTGCCCAGACTACAGGCGGACAGAAACAGACAAACAAGAGAGAAAAACATAAGCCCGAGAAAAAGAAAAACACTAAGTTTAGTGCTTTTGCTTTACAGCCTACCACATAAAAGGATGGAAGGTGGATTCTGAGTAGAAACCACCAAAAATCAGGAAATTTGAATAAAGCACTCACGCACACATAACATCACGCAGAAATAATTTTTTTCTGTTTTTTTTTCGTTCTGTTTTCTTTTCTTTTCGTTCTGCTCCTCTCTCTCTCTCTCTCCTCCCCCCTTTCTCTCTCTCTCTCTCTCTGATTTATCCTTTTTTATTTATTTTTTTATATCGGGGATAAGGAATAAGTCCCCGTTTAGCTTTTTTGAAAATTTTTGTCATCGGGTTTCCCCCGGGACACAATGCCTACCTTACAAAATGCGAACCGTTTTTAACGTGTGCCAAGATGTTCGCGTGCGTTCGCACACGGGCCCCCTCGGTTTATAGTCCATCCGAAGGATTTTTTGAAGATTGGAGTCCACGACTTAACTCCAGGGAAAATCCCCCTTGAACGAATCGAACCCCAAATTTGGGAGTGCAGCGAAATTTTTAACCACCAGGCTATCCCTCCCTTTTCCTGGGGAGTGGTGGGGGCACTGCATGCACTGAGTTTTTCGGGGCTGTGGGTTTTGGGGGGCAAGTGAGAACCGGGCAGCGGAGCCATCCCTCCCCGGGGACAGGGTGCATGGGGGGTATGTTTGTTTTTTTGCCGCTGAATTTCGATAGGAATTTAATATTTTTTTATCTTCATATACGAAATACACCCAAGAACTTTAAAGCATTGGCAGTCTGCGCATAAAGAAGCTGGGGAATATTGAAAATCGCCATGAATTGATCAAAAATGTGTTCACCAGGCACGTCGCTAAATTTCAAACGCAGGACTTGATTACCCGGGGGATAGAAATCAAATCCTGTCCACTGCGCCCCAATAATGATTATTTTTGTCTTTTCTCCACTAGATCTTTGCTTGACTTCATAGTAGTATATCGCAAAGCCAAAACACTGGGATGCAGGTCTGTAAGTTTTCCTGATTCAGTTACAGCTTACACGACTGGGAGGGGGCTGTATTTTGTCCGACGATACCCCAAAAAAAGCAGAAGGGGCACTGCTGTTTTGGAAACTGGGAAAATTATTTAAAGGGGATGCCTTGCCCACAGCACTCCCCCCCTCTCTCGGGCCCAAAGGGGGATAAGGGGAATCAGCTTGGAGATGTTCTCCAAAGGCCCAACCACCCCCCGGGGTGCAGCACATAAGGAAGGGCGAGTCAAGCCTGCTAGTCGAGAGTCAAGTCGATCACTAAAGACTAAGCTGAAAGTGGAATTCCGCAGTGGGAAAGAAAGCCACTTCATACAGCCTCTCACCTTTGCCCGTTTTTTTTCCCCCCCCCCCTGGTTTAAAAAGCTTATAAAACCCGGGGGGGGGGGGGGGGGGGGGGAGAAATCACAACAAAGGAAAGGGGGGCGGGGATACTTGCGGGCCCCCCGCGGGACAGCGACATGGACAAGTTGATTAACACAGCTGCCATAAAATTATACAAGTGTTTGTTTTGGGGGTTGTTTTTTTTTTAAAAAAAAAAATTTTTTGGAAAAACCCACATACGTTGTTGTTCCCTCTCCTCTCTCTCTCCTCTCTCTCCTCCTCTCTCTCTCTCTCCTCTCTCTCTCTCTTCCTCTTTTCTCTTCTCTCTCTCTCTCTCTCTCTCTCTCCTTTCTCCTCTTCTCTCTCTCTCTTCTCTCTCTCTCTCTAGCCCAGCCCCAAAAATTTTTTAGTTCATCAATGCAAAACGCTAAGGCCACAGAACAGGGTTTCTTTGTTGGAATGATGTCGAAAAACAAACCCTCGTGGAACTCCCCACGGGGCCACTACCCCTCAACTGTACACAAAAACCAACAGCCCGCAGTAAGCCGGGGGATACTTCATTTTTAAAGTCATTCCATTTTTAGTGATTTTTGAACGGGGTGTGGGGAAAGGCCGGTGGGGTGATGGCGACAGCTTCCCCACAGCAGCACGGCACATTTTGTCTGCCCCTGTGGGGCTGGCGGGGTGGGGACGGGCAGACAGACAGACAGACGAGGGCCCATACAGGCAGTGAGTAAAGGGAGGCTGCGTATCGGGCCCGATAATAATAAAAAAATAATAAAAAAAAATAATGTATGGAATTATATAGCGCTGAATCTTGTAAAGCAACAAAACAAAACGCTCAGATTTCATTTTATACCACTTTAAGTCACGGCAAATTTCTCCTGGAAATTCGGGCTGCTCTCCCCGGGGAGCGGGGGAGCGCGTCCCACAAAAAGCAGCGCCAAACCCATTTTTTTTTCATTCTGCAAATGTATTTTTTTTTCCCTACAGATGGGTTTTTTTTAAGAATTTTGCCAGGGGGCAACTCTCTGTTGCTGTTGGTTTTTACTGCGCTAAATAATTACGGTAACACACGGGACCTCGGTTTATCGTCTCATCCAAAGACAGCGCCCAACCACCACCTGGTCTAATGGATGGGGGGAAAATTTTCCGGTCCAAAAGGGTACGAACCGCCGCACACTTTAGACCCGGAATTTCGCTTTTTTGACAGGCGCGTACCCTAGCCACCGATCCACCAATCCCCCAAGGGTTAAGCCGGGGAAGCCCAACTAACAAAAAACAACGTCAACCAAATTTTTCCCCACCAACCCCTTTCCAACACACAACGCAAACACACACACACGCACACACGCCACGCACACCACACGCACGCACGCACGCAAAAAACGTACGCAAAAACACGTACGCACAATACACAAGCCACACACACACATCCACCCCCCCCCACACACACACACACAACACACACAACACACACACCACACACACACACACACCCACACACACAAGGTACACCCACCACCTCACCCCCTCACCCACAACATCCCCCCCCACCCCCCCCCCCCCCACACACACACACACCCCTCCCCACACTACCCCCCCCAACCCACCCCTAAAAAAAAAAAACACACCACACACACACACACACACAACACAAAACACACAAAAAACCAAAAAAAAA
>CM054165.1:35528481-35553481 GCA_028751875.1 Rapana venosa
ATAAAATAGTTAAGATAATAATAACAACAGAAAGCAACAACAAAAACAAAAATTATAAATATAAAATGAAAAATAATAAAGGTAATAATCAAGATAAAGGTAATAATAATAATAACAGCAACAGCAATAATAATAATAATAATAACAACAATAATAATAATAATAATAATAATAACAACAACAACATTACCAATAATTATCTTATTCTTCACGCTACGTAAAACAGGCAGCCAGGGAAGAGATGGAATGATGCTGCTGCTGCTGATGACGATGATGATGATGATGATGATGATGATGAGGGTGATCATGATGGTGATGATGACGATGATGATGATGACGACGACGATGATGATGATGATGAGGGTGATCATGATGGTGATGACGACGACGATGACGATGATGAGGGTGATCATGATGATGAGGATGATAAGGATGATGACGACGACGACGACGATAATAATAATAATAATAATGTATGGAATTTATATAGCGCTGAATCTTGTAAAGCAACAAATCAAAGCGCTCAGATTTTATTTCATACCACTTTAAGTCATGGCAGATTTCTCTCCGTGAAATTCGGGCTGCTCTCCCCGGGGAGAGCGGGAGAACGCGTCGCCACTTAGCGCTGCGCCACCCTTTCACCCTTTTTTTTTTTTTTTTTTTTTCTGCAGCTGTATTTGTTTCCCTTTCAGAGTGGCTTTTTTCTAAGAATTTTGCCAGGGACAACTCTCTTGTTGCCGTGGGTTTTTTTACGTGCGCTAAATAATTACGTGTAACACACGGAACCTCGGTTTATCGTCTCATCCGAAAGACTAGCGCCCAGACCACCACTCATGGTCTAATGGATGGGGGAAAAATTTCCGGTCCAAATGGGGTACGAACCGCCGCACACTTCAGACCCGGACTTTTCGCTTTCTAGACAGGCGCGTTACCTCTAGACCACCGATCCACCCTAACGATGATGATGACGAAAACAGCAGTAACAGCGAGCGATGTTGGACTCACTTGGCCACAAGGTCCAGACTTTTGGGCCAGTCCACTTTGCCGGACAGAATTTTCTCGTAGATGCCGAACGGGTTGTCCGCGTAGAATGGGGATACCTGTACACACACAACAGTCACACAACACACACAGTCACACACACACACACACACACACACACAGAGTCACACACACACACACACACACACACACACACAGTCACACACACACACATACAGTCACACACACACACAGTCACACACACACACACACACAACACACACACACACACACACACACACACACACACACACACAGTCCACACACGCACACAGTCACACACGCGTGCGCAAGCACGCACGCGCGCGCGCACACACACACATGGGATGATTAAAGTATTTTTGACTTGACTTCACACACATAAGCCCCCTCCACACAATTACACACGCGCGCGCGCACACGATGCACGTAAGCATGTGCACCAACCCCCCCCCCCCCCCCCCCTCCCCCTTTCCAAAACCCTACCCAGACCAAAATCTCAAAGATGAGGACATCCAGTGACCACTCCAGTCCACGCCTTGTTGTGACCTTTGCTCAGGATGATTCCTCTCTCTCTCTCTCTCTCCCTCCCCCCCCCCCATCCCCCCCCCCCCCCCCCCCCCGTACCTACCCTACCAACATCTAAAAAGATGAAGACGCCCAAACCAAAGACCACCGCCAATCCACAGCCTTATTGTATGCAGTAACCTTTGCTTCTACTTATGCTTCCCTCTCTCTCTGTCCCTCCCTCTTCCCCCCTCTCTCTGTCCCCCCCTCTTCCCCCCTCTCTCCGTCCCTCCCTCCCTCTCCCTCTCCCCCCTCCTCCCAGGACCTACCCGGCCAGCATCTCAAAGATGAGGACGCCCAGTGACCACCAGTCCACGGCCTTGTTGTGACCTTTGCTCAGGATGATCTCTGAGCAAGGTACTCCGGTGTGCCACACAGCGTCCACGTTCTGTCACACACACGTACACACACACACACACACACACACACACACACATGGACGCACAGCGCGCGCGCACGCACACACATACACACACACACACACACATACACACACACACACACGCACGCACACACACACACAAAGGCGGACACACACACACAGAGGCGGACACACACACGTACACACACACACACACACACACACATACACACACACACACGGACGCACGCGCGCGCACGCAACACACACACGTACACACACACACACATACACACACACACACATACACACACGCGCGCACACACACACACACACACACACACACACACACACACACACGGACACCCACACATACACACAGAGGCGGACACACACAGAGGGGGACACACACACAAAATAGACACACTCAGTATGTACACGCGCATGCATATGCACACATCCCACATACGCACACAGCACGCACACAACACACACACGCACGCGCAGACGCACACGCGTGAGTATGTCCCGTGGCGCACGCACACGCACACACACACACATGTGCGCGTGCGGACTCACACACACACACATTTAATATCATTTTATAAGGTAAAAACCAACATATACTTATTTTCGTAAGCTTGCGCTCACCCCCCCCCCCCCCACACACACACACTCACACACAACACACACACAACACACGCGCGCGCCACACACACACACACACACACACACACGGACGCACACAAACACGCGGGTATGCGCACATATTTAATGCCAAAAGCACGCACACACATTATCCACATCAAGAATTACTCACCTTTAAATAGAAAAACACACCGCGCACGAGCACACGTACACACGAGCGTAACAAAAACACACCACACACACAAAACACACACACACAAAACACACACACACACACACACACACACAGAGACACACAAACACACACACACACACACACACGACATACCGAGTGCATATACATATGCACGCATAAACGCACCACACACCACATGACAGCACGAGTTCACATACATAGCACGCATTAAAAAAAAAAAAACCCACACACACAGACACACACACACACACGCACGGACGCACACAACACACATTCGGACGCACGCACACACGGACGCACACACAACACACACACACAAACGCACACACACCAGTAAATCCTTCAATGCGATATGAGGCTAAAGGGAAAAACTTTTTAAAAAGCCATTAAAAATGCAAACACGAGTTTCTCCCCTTATTGTTTTTTTTAAATAGGAAGCTCATAATTATCACAACTTGTGAAAAGACGTTAAATGAATGTGAGCAACACACACACACACCCAAAAACAACACACACACACACACACACACACACACACACGCACCACACACAGACAGGGAAACACACACACAAAACACGCACGCACGCACGCACACAAAAACACACACACACACACACACACACACACACACACACAGAGGCGGACACACACACACGCACACCGCACACACAAAACACACACGGACACAACACACACACACAGACGCACACACACACATATACACACACGTCAGTATGTACACGCGAAAGCATATGCACAATACAAAAACGCACACACGCACGCGCACAAAAACACACACACACACGCACACGCAACGCAAAAACCGTGAGTATGTACGGGGGCCACGCACACGCACACACGACACCCACACATGGCGCGGCGCCCCGGGGACTCACACACACACACCAAAAACCATTTAAACATTTTATAAGGAAAAAACAAACAAAATACTTTTTTCGTAAGCTTGGCCCCCCCCCCCCCCCCCCCCCCCCAACACAACACACACACAACACACGCGCGCGCCCCACCACAACACACACGAACGAACAAACACCGGATGCCACATACTTAATCCCCAATGCACCCCAAACAAAAATTATCCACATCAAAAATTTACTCACCTTAAATAAAAACCACACAACGCACGAGCACACGTACACACGAGCGTACACACACACACACACACACACACACACACACACACACACACACACGACATACGCGAGTGCATATACATATGCACGCATAAACGCACACAACACACATGACATGCACGAGTTCACATACATATGCACGCATTAAAAAAAAACCCACACACCACACAGACACACACACACACACGCACGGACGCACACACACACACAACGGACGCACGCACACACACGGACGCACACACACACAAACACACACACGCAGTGATCCTTCAATTCGATTTGAGGCTAAAGGGAAAAAACTTTTTTTTTTAAAAGCCATTAAGATGCAAACACGAGTTTCTCCCCTTATGTTTTTTAAATAGGAAGCTAATAATTACACAACTTGTGAAAAGACGTTAAATGAATGTGAACACACTCTCACACACACACACACACACACCACACACACACACCACACACACACACACACACCACACACACACACACACATACATTTTAAGGTCCAGACGTTAATGAATTTGAACACACACACATACATTTTAAGGTCATGCTAAGCTAAAACAAAACACATATTTAATTATGTTCATGAACTTCTCATGCTGCACATACCCCCCCCCCCCCCCCCCCCCCCCCCCCCCCCCCCCCCCCCCCCCCCCCCCACTTCCACCCAGTGATCTTTCAAAGCAATATATAAGGCTAAAGGGGGAACTCAAAGAAAAGCCATCTAGATGTTAGCACGAGTTCCTTCCCTTATATGTCTTTCTGCGTTTTTCTTCTTTTTTATTTAACTAGGAAGATCGTTTCAGACCTGGGCAAAATGTGCACAAGGGGGAAAAGCTCACTCCCATCTGTGTTATAGATGTCTGGAACAAAATACCCCACCCAAACAATAAACAAAACAAACCAACTCTGGGCCCAGGCCAAAAGTTGTGTCAGTTATTGATGTCAGCTAATTGCCAAGGCCTACACTACAATGTTGTTATGTTGTAAAATGTTGTGTGGAGATTGCCTTCAGCCATGACAAGCTCTCAACATAACAACCTGCACTCTTCTGTATAGGAGAAAAAAAAATCCTCTGAAGTCGGAGAATGGCTGCCTATATGGCGAGGTACTTAAAAACAGTCATACAGGATGCAAACTTTTCATTCAGTTCTGTGAAATTTCAATCTCACAGAGATTCCAAGGTGGGATGATGAGTGGGTCAGAGTGCATGTTCTGGGTGAGATCCAGAGTGTTAAGCTGGTAAACGCACAACAACAACTAAAACAACAACAAAATGAACAACAAAATAAAAGACACTCTACAATGATCGCAGTGGCAAAGTTGGAATGCTCAAACAGAAGCTGACACAAAACTAAGATCCCGAAATGTTGTAGAACGAATATGCTACTTTCCTGTCCGAATTTGTCCTCTCTTTGAAAGTATCTGTGTGAGTGAGTGAGTGTGTGTGTGTGTGTGTGTGTGAGAGAGAGAGAGAGAGAGAGAGAGAGAGAGAGAGAGAGAGAGAGAGAGAGAGAGAGAGAGAGAGAGAGTGTATGTGCGTGCGTGCGTTCGTGTGTGTGTGTGTGTGTGTGTATGTGTGCGTGCGTGTAGTGTGCGCTCTCTCAGTCTGCCTGTTTGTCTGTCTGTCCCTCCCATTGTCTGTGTGTGTGTGTGTGTGTGTGTGTGTGTGTGTGTGTGTGTGTGTGTGTATCTGTCTGTCTCTGTCTCTGTGTCTGTCTCTCTCTCTCTCACCCTCTCTTCTTCCTCCACCTCCATCATCTCTTCTTCTCATCCTTCCCAATATCCCCTCCCCCCGTCTCTCTCTTTCCCTCCAACAACCCCCCACTCCAACTCCTCCCCCTCCCCCCCCCCCCCCCCTCCTACCTTCTCCCCCCTCCCCCTGCTGAAGGGTCAAGAAAGGTCAGGTCAGTGGATAAACACACACACCACACTGGCAGAGGTCAGCCAACAGTGAGCAAGGGAGAGAGAGAGAGGGAGAGAGAGAGGGGGGGGGGAGAGAGAGGGGGGGGAGAGAGGGGGAGAGAGAGAGAGAGGAGAGAGAGAGAGAGAGAGAGAGAGAGAGAGAGAGAGAGAGAGGGGAGAGGGTGAGAGAGAGAGAGGGAGAGGGAGAGAGGGAGAGAGAGAGAGAGGGAGAGAGAGAGAGGGGGAGAGAGAGGAGAGAGAGAGAGGAGAGGGAGAGAGAGAGAGAGAGAGAGGGAGAGAGAGGGAGAGAGGAGAGAGAGGGAGAGAGAGAGAGAGAGAGAGAGAGAGAGAGAGAGGAGAGAGAGAGAGAGAGGAGAGAGAGAGAGGAGAGGAGAGAGAGAGAGAGGAGACAATGACAATGACAAATTCTTTTATTTCGAGGATAATGAATAAGCACTCATAAGCTTTTTTACATCCAGTCCCCGCCCGTAGGGATACATCTTAATAATAATAACCCAATACTTATACAGTTTCACAATAGAAACAAGGGGAAATAACCCTTTTCAAAACAGCCGTTCTTTCGTTCTTTCTTTCTTTCTTTCTTTCTTTTCCTTTTCTTTTGTCATATTTCAAGGATAAAGAATAAGCATGTATGTACTTACTTTACATCCAGTCCCCTCGGTGCACGCGGTTTTCGTACATGTATTATGTCACTCCTTCCTACTAGCGCACAGTGGCCTACTTTTCTAAGAGGCAGAGCAGGTTTTGCCGTGTGCGTAAGCTGTACACGGGATCTCGGTCTATTTATCTATGTATTTATTTATCTATTTATTCATTTATTGATTGATCGATTTATTCTTTTTTTATCGAGGATAATGGAATAAGCACTTATGTGCTTTCTTTTAATCTAGTCCCCGTGTGTATGCGGTTTTGTAAATTTTGCCATCCGTTCCCACCGGCGCACAATGGCCTACTCTTTTGAATAAGCGGAACGGGTTTTGACGTGCGCGCAAGATGTTCTGCATGCGTTCGCACACGGAGCCTCGGTTTACAGTTTCATCCGAAGGACTTTTGGGGAGAGTGGAGTCGGCACTGATGTTAAGTGCAGAGGAAAAACCCTCTTGTAGGGGATTCGAACCCGGGTCAGCAGATCACGAATACATCACTCTGACCACCAGGCTGTCTCTTCCCTGTCTATGGTCTCAGCAGGACTTAAATAATAATAATAATAATAATAATAATAATAATAATAATAATGTATGGAATATATAAAGCGCTGAATCTTATAAAACAAACAAATCGAAGGGCTCGAAGGAGGAAGGAGGAACTTTCGTAGGAACTGATGATATACGTTTATATGTGCTATCAGAAAGGGTCCATTTCTCAGCCCTTTGATATCAAGGTGGAACATGACGCGTTTTCAACTGAACGCATAACATTTCTTTGACAAAATCGGTACACAGCATTCCAACACGAAGTTTCCACAATAGGGAGAACAGTTCCGATCTTTCGTAAGCTTGACCAGTTTAGGACAAGTTGCAGTTAAGGACACCACCACAGCTGACCACCTGACTGACTAACCCAGACCAGACTTCTTGACCGATTTGCTCCAAGGATGGTGCTGTGTGCTGGTGGACTGGTCTTGATGCCCCTCTGCAGATGCTATCTTCAAAGACCACCAGTGTGTAGCAGGGCTGTGAATAGACAGGTCCAGCCCACACTGTCTGTCTGTCTGTCTGTCTGTCTGTCCTGAAGCTTTCTGGAATTCTGGGCAAAGTCGAGCTGCTAGCCAGTGATTTGTTGTTTCTTTGCATTTGGAGTGTGTTGTATGGTGCGTGGTGTGTGTGTGTGTGTGTGTGTGTGTGTGTGTGTGTGTGTGTGTGTGTGTGTGTGTGTGTGTGTGTGGTGTGTGGTTGTGTGTGTGTGTGTTGAGTGAGTGTGTGTGAGTGTGTGTGTGTGTGTGTGTGTGTGTGTGTGTTGTGTGTGTGTGTGTGTGTGTGTGTGTGTGTGTGTGATTCAGATTCAGAAGATTCAGAATATTTTATTGCCATTTAAGTCATGTAGACTTATTTGAAACAACAAAAACATCAATTATAATTATTATCTATTTTGGCTAAAAGTGATGTACACTAAAACATGTTGTATTCTACTTCTCTTTTTCTGTGTGTGTGTGTGTGTGTGTGTGTGTGTGTGTGTGTGTGTGTGTGTGTGTGTGTGTGTGTGTGAGTGTGTGTAGTGTGTGTGTGTAGTGTGTGTATGTGAGTGTGTGTGAGTGTGTGTGTTTGGGTATGTATGTGTGTTTATTTATTTTATTTATTTATTTTATTTTATTCTTTTATATCGAGGATAATGGAGTAAGCACTTATCTGCTTTTTTACATCCAGTCCCCGTGTGTATGCAGTTTTGTAAATTCTGTCATCTGTTCCCAATGTGTGAGTGTGTGTGTGTTTGTTTGTGTGTGTGTGTGTGTGTGTATGTGTGTGTGTGTGTGTGAGGGTGTGGATGTGTGTGTTTGGATGTGTGTGTGAGTGTGTGTATGTGTGTGCTTGGGTGTGTGTGTGTGTAAGTGTCTGTGTGTGTGTTTGGGTGTGTGTGAGTGTGTGTGAGTGAGTGTGTGTGTGTTTGGGTGTGTGTGAGTGTGTGTGAGTGAGTGTGTGTGTGTGTGAGTGAGTGTGTGTGTGTGTTTGGGTATGTATGCATGTATGTATGTATGTGTAAGTATGTATGAATGTATGTATGTATATGATATTTACATACATACATATATCATATCTGTCATATATAATAAGGATATGATGGTAATGAGCATGATGGTGATATTAATGAAGAGGGTGATAAGAATAATAGTAGCCACAAAAATATCATTGATGATAGGAAAATCCTTGTTATTGATGATGATTGTGAAGATGATGGTGGTGGTGATGATGATGATGATGATGATACTAATAATTATAATGCTGATGCTGCTGATGATGATAATAATAACAACCACAATAATAGCAATGTTAAGAAGAAGAAAAAGAAGAAGAAGAAAGTGATGATGACGATGATGATGATGACGACGATGATGATGATAATGATGTTAAAAATAATGTTGATGATGTTAATGATGATGACAGCGAAAATGTTGATGATGACGATGATGATAAGGGATAGATTTTGTTCTTGTAGTAAGGAAGCCCAAATTTCATGCAGAGAAATCTGCTGTGACCTACTGTGGTATACAATACAATACAATACAATATAATGCCGTATCATACCACAGAAAACAATGCAATACAACACAACACAACACAACACAGTACAACACAACTTAAAACGATATAGTACAAAATATTAATACACTACACTACACTACACCACACCACACCACACCACACCACACTACACTACACTACCCCACACCACACCATACCACACTACACTACACCACACCACACCATACCACACTACACTACGCCACACTACACCACACCACACCACACCACACTACACCATACCACATTACACCACACCACACCCACCATACCACACCACACTACACCACACCCCACTGCATCGCACCACACCACACTACATACACCACACCACACCACACCATACTACACCACCCCACACCACACTACACCACACCACATCACACTACACTATACCACACCACAGTACACTACATTACACTATACTATACCACACAACACTACACCACACCACACCACACGACACTACACCACACCGCACCACACTACACTACACCACACCACACCACACCACCACACCACACTACACTACATACCCTACACAACAATACAATGCAACTCAGCACAGTATAACACAAAAACAATCCAGAATAGCACAATACAATACAATTCAATACAACACAACACAACACAAAACAAATCAATACAACATATACAATACAATACAGTAGATCCCAAAACTCATCTTTAAAGGTCATCACCTTTCAATCACTCTGCCCTTCTCCTATCCCCACCCTCCACCCTCCCACCTGACTACCCCTACCCTCCTTCCCATCACCCCCAAGTACATCGTCCATCCACCCACCCCACTCTTTTTTTTCGGGGGTGGGGGTGGGGGGTAATTTTCTTTCAGTTTGGCTACTGTGATGTAAGTGCGTTATCGCTCATGGAAACCCTGACATCTGCCAACAAGCATACGTCAAAGAAAGAAGAGAAGGGAGGGGGGATTGAGAGAGAGAGAGGGGGGGGGGGGGGAGGAGGAGGGAAAAAGAGAGAGAGAGGGAGAGACAGAGAGAGAGAGTAGGGGGAAGGAGGGAGGCAGGGAGGGAGAGAGAGAGGGAGGTAGGAAAAGAGAGAAAGAGAGGGAGGGAGGAAGCAAAATAAAGAGAGAGAGAGAGAGAGAGAGAGAGAGAGAGGAGAGAGAGAGGAGAGAGAGAGAGAGAGAGAGAGGGAACAGACAGAAGAAGGAGGTAGAGAAGATGAGATGGGAGGGAGGGGTGAGAAAGGGAGAGAGGGAGAGAGAGAGAGAGTAGGGGGGAGGGAGGGGGGAGGGAAAGAGAGGGAGGTAGAAAAGAGAGAGAAAGAGAGGGAGGGAGGGAGGAAGCAAAATAGAGAGAGAGAGAGAGGGGGAACAGACAGACAGACAGAATGGAGGTAGAGAAGATGAGATGGAGGGAGTGACAGAGAGAGAGAGAGAGAGAGAGAGAGAGACGAGAGAGAGAGAGAGAGAGAGAGAGAGAGTGTGAGAGACGTGAGAGAGAGAGAGAGCGGGAGGGAGGGAGGGAGGGAGGGAGGGATGGGGGAAAGCATGATGGGGAAGATTGAGCAAGATTGAGAAACGAGTGAGCGAGCAAGAGATTGAGAGGGAGAGAGAGGGGGGGGGGGGGGGAGGGAAACAGAGGGGAGAGAGATGGAGAGGGAGGGAGAGAGAGGGGACAGAGGAAGAGAGGAAAGAGAGAGAGAGAGAGAGAGAGAGAGACAGAGGAGAGAGGAAAGAGAGAGAGAGAGAGGGAGGGAAGGAGGGAGGGAGGGGAAGAGAAAAAAGGAGAGATAGGGACAGGGAAAGAAAGAAAGAAAGAAAAAGAGACAAAAGAGAGAAAGAAGAAAAGAGACGACAAAGAGAGAAGAAGAGACAGAGACAGAGAGAAAGAGAGACAGAGACAGACAGGCAACAGACAGACAGAAAGGAGAGAGAGAGAGAGAGAGGATGAGAGGGAGAGAGAGAGGAGAGAGAGCATGACAGACATACAGGCAGACATGCAGACAGACAGACAGAGAGACAGAGACAAACATAGAGACAGAGACAAAGAGAAACATCTGAAGTCTTTAGTGCTTTTTGCTTTACAGCTCTTACCACATAAAAGGTGATGGAAGGTGAGAGTTACTGAGTAGAACCACCAAAAAGTCAGGAAACTTGAAATAAAGCAGCTGCACCAGCAGCAGCAGTAACATCATCGCAGAAATAATTCTGTTTCTGTTCTGTTCTGTTCTGTTCTGTTTTTTGTTCTGTTCTGTTCTGTTCTGCTCTCTCTCTCTCTCTCTCTCTCTCTCTTCTCTTCTTCTCCTCTCTCTCTCTCTCTCTCTCTCTGTAACTTCTGATTATCTATTTATTTATTCTTTTATATCGAGGATAATGGAATAAGTCCCCGTGTGTATGCGGTTTTGTAAATTTAGTCATCTGTTCCCACCGGCACACGATGACCTACCCTTACGAAATGCGGAACCGGATTTAACGTGTGCGCAAGATGTTCTGCGTGCGTTCGCACACGGGACCTCGGTTTATAGTCTCATCCGAAGGACTTTTTGGAAGATTGGAGTCTGCACTGATCTTAACTCCAGGGGAAAATATCCCCTTGAACGGGAATCGAACCCGAATTGGGAGATGCGAGCGCAATGTTCTAACCACCAGGCTATCCCATACCTTCCTGAGGAGTGGTGGGGCACTGCATGCATGCACTGCAGTTTTCAGGCTGTGGTGTCTGTGGGGCAAGTTGTAGAACCTGGCAGCGGAGCCCATCCCTCTCCAGGGACAGGGTGCATGCTGGGTATGTTTGTGTTTTTGTGACTCGCTGAATTTCTGGATATGGAATTTAATATTATTTTTATCTTCAGTATACGTATACACACCAAGAACATGAAAGCATTGGCAGGTCTGCGCATATAAGGAAGCTAGGGAGATATTGAAAATCGCCATGATATGTGATCATAATATGTGTTCACCAGGCACTGTCGCTGAGATTCGAACGCAGGACTTGATGTACCCAGGGGATAGAAATCGAATGCTCTGTCCACTGCAGTCAATAATGATTATTGTTTGTCTATTCTCCAGCTAGATCTTTGCTTTGATCTGTCAGTAGTAGTAGTAGTCAGCAAAGCCAGAACAGCTGGTGATGCAGGTCTGTATAGTTTTCCTGATTCAGTTACAGCTTACGACGACTGGGAGGAGGGCTGTATGTATGTGTCCGACGATGACCTCCAAAACAGCAGAGGAGGCAGCTGCTGTTTTGGAAACTGGGCAGAAAATTGATTATAGTGGAGATGCCTTGCCCACAGCACATCCCCACTCTCTCGGCCAAGTGGGCATAAGGACAGTCAGCGTTGGAGATGTTCTCCAAAGGCCAACCAGCCCCCAGGGCTGCAGCACATAAGGACTGTGCGAGTCAAGCCTGCTAGTCAGAGAGTCATAGTCGATCACTAAAGACTAAGCTGTAAAGTGGAATTCCGCGAGTGGGAAAGAAAGCCACTGGTCATACAGCCTCTCACTTTGCTGTTGCCCCCAGCGTCAATGGTTTAATCAAGAACTGTGATAAAGCCCAGGCGCTGAGGGCTACATCCAGGAGATGGTAGAACTCAGCAGAGACAGAGAGAGATGGCGAAGGCTTGTAGTACTGCGTGGAGCTCCTACCGACGACAGCGACGATGGACACAGTTGAGTTGAATCTACAGCTCGCCATAATTATACGAAGTGTTTGGTGGTGGTGGTGGTGGTCTTTTAATTTTTACCCAACATGACGTTGTTGTCCTCTCTCTCTCTCTCTCTCTCTCTCTCTCTCTCTCTCTCTCTCTCTCTCTCTCTCTCTCTCTCTCTCTCTTCTCTTCTCTCTCTCTCTCTCTCTCTCTCTCTCTCCTCTCTCTCTCTCTCTCTCTCTCTCTCTCTCTCTCTCTCTAGCCCAGCCCAAAATCTGTTTGAGTTACTGATCAATGCAAAACGCTAAGGCCTACAGAACAGGGTTGTTCTTAGTTGGAATCGTATGTCGAAACTCTATCCGTCTGTGGCAACGTCTCACCACGTGGGCCACTACTCTCCATCAGCTGTACACAGAAAACCACACAGCCCGCAGTAAGCCTGTGTGATATCTTCAGTTTAACGTCTATTCACATTAATTAGTGATTTTAGACGGCTGTGGTGAAAGGCCGTGTGGAGTGATGGCGAGCAGCTTCCACACAGCAGCAGCGGCACATTGATTGTCTGCCCCTGTGTGTGCTGGCGGTGTGGTGACGGACAGACAGACAGACAGACAGAGGGGCCTCAGGTACAGGCAGTGAGTGAGGCAGGCTGCGTAGTCGGCCAGATAATAATAATATAATAATAATAATAATAATGTATGGAATTTATATAGCGCTGAATCTTGTAAAGCAACAAATCAAAGCGCTCAGATTTCATTTCATACCACTTTAAGTCACGGCAGATTTCTCTCTGTGAAATTCGGGCTGCTCTCCCCGGGGAGAGCGGGAGAGCGCGTCGCCACAAGCGCAGCGCCACCCATTTTTTTTTTCATGTCTGCAACTGTATTTTGTTTCCCTATCAGAGTGGCTTTTTTCTAAGAATTTTGCCAGGGACAACTCTCTTGTTGCTGTTGGTTCTTTTACGTGCGCTAAATAATTACGTGTAACACACGGGACCTCGGTTTATCGTCTCATCCGAAAGACTAGCGCCCAGACCACCACTCATGGTCTAATGGATGGGGGAAAATTTTCCGGTCCAAACGGGGTACGAACCGCCGCACACTTCAGACCCGGAATTTTCGCTTTCTTGACAGGCGCGTTACCTCTAGACCACCGATCCACCAATCCGCAAGGTGTTAAGCTCGGGAATGCCTAACTAACAACAACAACGTCAACCAACTTTCCCTCACACATCCTTACACACACACACGCAAACACACACACACGCACACACGCACACGCACACACACACGCACGCACGCACGCAAACACGTACGCAGGCAAACACGTACGCACATATACACAAGCACACACACACACATCCACCCTCCCCTACACACACACACACACACACACACACACACACACACACACACACACACACACACACACACACACACACACAGGTACACACACATCCACCATCACCCCATCACACTCACACATCCCCCCTACCCCACTCCCCCCCACACACACACACATCCCCTCCCCACCCTACTCCCCCCCCAACCCACCCATCACACACACACACACACCACATCACCCCACACACACACACACACACACACACACACACACACACCACACACACACACACTACCACCCCCCACCCACACACACACACACACGTACACCCCACCTCACCTATCCACCACTTTTTTGGCGAAACCGAAGTCGGTGATTTTCAAATGGCCTGTGCTGTCCAGCAGCAGATTCTCTGGCTTGAGGTCGCGGTATACCACGTTCCGAGCGTGCAGGTAGTCCAAGGCGCAGATGATCTCGCAGGAGAAGAAGATGCTGGTAGGAGAGCTGAAGCGGCCCATGCTGCGCAGGTAGGAGAACAGCTCTCCTCCGGGCACATACTCCATCAGCATGTACAGAAAGGTGGCGTCTTTGGCAGACCATAACCTGAAATGACGATGATGGTGATGATGGTGATTGTGATGATGATAGTCATAAATAACAATATATTACTACTTCTTCTACTACTTATAATAATGCTAATAATACTAATACTAATGATGATACTACTACTGCTACTACTACTGCTGCTACTACTACTGCTACTACTACTGTTGCTGCTGCTACTACTACTATCTATCTATCTATCTGTCCCGTAGTCTGACGACCGTGGGGGCACCCTCAAAGACTCAACAACCAGTTCCCTCCATTCCTCTCTCCGTTCTGCCTTTCTCAGGGTTTTGTTGAGTTCTAGGCCTGTCCATTCGCTGATGTTATCCTCCCAGCTCTTCCTTGGTCTGCCTCTTTTTCTTCTTCCTTGGACAGTGCCTTGTAAAATTGTCTTTGCAAGTCCTTTGGATCTTGTGACATGCCCATATCATTTAAGTTTACGCTTTTTCACGATCGTTAGAAGGTTCTCATAGGGTCCAATGGTTTGCTGCATTCTGTTATGCACGCTTTCGTTGCTTATGTGGTCTTTGTAGGAGATGCCAAGGAGTCTCCGAAAGCATCTCATCTCCACCGCCTGTACTCTTCTCTCCAAATCTGCAGTCAGGGTCCATGATTCACAGGCATACAGAAATATGGATATGACAAGGGAGCGCATTAGTCTGATCTTGGAGATAAGTGAGATATTTTTATCTCTCCAGACGGTGTTTAGTTTTGACAGTGCTGTTATTGTCTGTGCAGTCCTGCATACTACTTCTGGCTTGGATCTCTGGTCTGATACAATGGCTCCCAGGTACTTGAAGCTTTGAACTGTTTCCAGCTTCTGGTCATTAACCCTGATATCAGTGCTAATGCCGTTGGTGTTATTAGTCATCATTTTGGTCTTCTCTGCACTGATTTCCATGCCGTATATTTTGGAGGCCTTATTCAGGTGTTCTGTTAGGCTGGCAAGCTCTTTTTCTGATCCTGCTATTTCATCAATGTCATCTGCGAAGCGGAGGTTTGTGATCGTTCTGCCACCAATGCTGACTGATCCTTCATGATGTTCCAGTGCATCAGCCATGATTCTCTCAAGGAAGATGTTGAAAAGAGTGGGTGAGAGTAGACAGCCCTGCATTACTCCAACTGTTGTTCGAAACCACTCTCCAATGTTGTTGTTGTAGTACACTGCACTGGTGGCCTCGCTGTACAGCTGTTTGATGACTCTTATCAGGTTTGCATTGATGCTAAACAAATTCATGGTTGCCCACAAAGCTGCATGCCACACCCTGTCAAATGCCTGCTTAAAATTGATAAATACATGGTAAAGGTCTTGTTGACGTTGAAGGTACCGCTCACATAGTATTCTGAGGTTGAATATCTGTTCTGTTGTACTGCGCCCTGCTCTGAAACCTGCTTGTTCCTCAGCAATGATGGTCTCTGCTTGTGGCTTCAGTCTATTCAATATTATCTGCAGCATGACCTTGCTTGGGTGGCATATGAGGCTGATTGTGCGGTAATTATGGCATTGTTGTAGATTTCCTTTCTTGGGGAGGGTGATGATGAGTGACTGTGTCCATGGTGTTGGCCATTTTCCTGTCTGCCAGATCTTGTTGCAGATTTTTAGTAGGGCGCTGATCATGGCTTCCCCTCCAGCTTGAACCAAGCACTACTACTACCATTACTTATAATAATACTAATACTAATGATGATGATACTACTACTACTACTACTACTACTACTACTACTACCACCACCACCACCACCACCACACCACCACCACCACCACCACCACCACCACCACTACACTACTACTACTACTACTACTACTACTACTACTACTACTGATGATAATGATGATGATGATGATGATGATGATGATGTTATGATGATATTAAAAATGAGAAGAAGAAGAAGAAGAAGAAGAAGAAGAAGAAGAAAAAGAAGAAGAAAAAGAAGAATGATGATGATGATGATGATGATGATTATGATGATGATGATGATGATGAAAATTATGATGAGTATTATGATGATAATGATGATGGCGATAAAAATAATACTGATGATACTAATGATACAGCTACTATTACTACTACTCCTGATGATAAGAAGAAGAAAAAGAAGACGAAGAAGAAGAACACCAACAATAACAACACTAAATGGGATTTACATATCGCTATATTTTGTGTAAAAAACAAATCAAAGCGCTTGCATTTAACCTATTCTTACACATGCAACCAATAGCAATTAATAGTTTTAACTAACTCAAATGCACACACACACACACACACATACACATACACACACCCACACCCACACACACACAACACACTTCCACCATCACATACCCACCACCTCAAACAATTTAAAAATCCCTACAAGGAACTGACCACCACCACCACCACCACCACCACACCGCCACCCACCACCACCACCGCCACCACCACCACGCCACCACCACCACCACCACCACCGCCACCACCACCACCACCACCACCACCACCCCACACCACCACCACCACCACCACCACCACCACCACCGCCACCACCACCACCACCACCACCACCACCACCACCACCACCACCACCGCCACCACCACCACCACCACCACCACCACCACCCCGCCACCACCACCACCACCATCACCCACCATACCAATACCAGCCACCATCACCATCCACATCACTCATCCACACCACCATCACCAACACATCCATCACCATCATCTCATCATCATCATCATCATCATCATCATCATCAACACACACACATCATCATCACGCCAATCATCTCAGTCTCGTCATCATCCCCCTCCATCACTCTCCATCATCATCACCATCATCATCCATCATCACCACCATCTCATCACACCACCCCACCATCAATCACATCATCTCTCACCACCATCACTCATCATCGTCACCGCCATCAGCTCATCGTCATCCCATTCTCATCACCACATCCTCATCATCACCACCACACCATCAACATCACTCCACCACCATCACATCCATCATCATCACCCACCCATCACATGTATTATCATATCCATCATCATCTCATCACCACCATCACCCTCATTCATCGCCCCATCATCAGCCATCATCATCCCATTATCATCACCATCATCAATCTCATCATGTCACCACCAACCACATCACCTCCTCCCCCCATCATCATCACCATACCACCATCTCATATCATCATCACATCTCATCACATCTCGTCATCCCGCACATCCATCATCATCTCATCGCCCATCATCTCACCATCATCATCTCATCGTACCCACACACCACCACCATCATTCACACACACCACCATCATCATCACCACCACCACTCACCACCACCACTCATCACATCATAATCCCCATCATCCGATCAGTACATCTCACCATCATTCTTCCTTGTCTAAGACCCATCCATGTTTCACCACGGACATTCATGCCTGTTCGTTTTGTGAGGGCAGTTGTGTTGTTGGCTAGAGTTGTGTTTCGCCACGGTGCGTCAGTGCGTGGGGTGTTTGTGGTGTGTGTGTGTGTGTGTGTGTTGTGTGTGTGCGCGCGCGCGTGCGTGCGTGCGTGCGTGCGTGTGTGTGTGTGCTGTGGTGCGTGCGTGTGCGTGCGTGCGTGCGTGCGTGTGCGTGCGTGTGTGTGTGTGTTTGTGCGTGCGTGGGGTGTGCTGTGTGTGTGTGTGTGTTCTGTGTGTGTTTGTGTTTGTGTGTGTTGTTTGGTTTGTTGTGTTTGTGTGTGTGTTTGTGTGTGTGTTTGTGTGTTTTGTGTGTTTGTGTTTGTGTGCATGCGTGTGTGTGCTTGCGTGCGTGTGTGTGTGTGCGTGTGCGTGTGTGTGCCGTGCGTGATGCGTGTGCGTGCGTGTGCGCGCGCCGTGCGTGCGCGCGTGCATGCGTGCGTGTGTTTGTGGTCTATTCCCCCCATTCCCCACCCCCCTCACACACACACACACACGCGCGCGCGCACACACACACCATATAGGTAGCCACATTCCGACTTCAGGAATAGTGTGTAACCACGACACCTGGCAAACCAAACACCAAAACATTAAGGTCAAGGTGTCCCCTCACCTGCATTGTCGTAAGGGAGCAAGGCATCAGACACCTCAACTTCTCTAGGGCCAGCATATTGAGGGCGGCGCCCATCTCCTCTCCCTCGCTGCTTTACCTTCCCTGACCCTGGCAGGTACCCATTTACAGCTGGGTGAACTGGGGGAACTGTACTGAAGCCAAGGCGCGCAAACGGTCACCCATCCAAGTGGTAACCACGCTCGACGCTTGCTTAATCTTGGCCTGGGGGAAAGCGATTGCTCTGACCACTGAGCTATCTATCCCGTCCCCTCATCATCATCATCAGTCCCGTGACCTTGGCGGTCGTGGGGGAGACACGAAAGACGATGCCGTGGTAAGCCTCCTCCATCCATCTCGGTCCTCGGCTCTGCGCAGTAGTGCCGAGTCATTCATCCTGGTCCATTCTCTGATGTTGTCCATCCATGACTTGTTCTGTCTTCCCCTCCTTCTGCCACCTTCCAGTGTTCCCTGCAGTACTGTTTTTGGGCAGAGTGTTGTGGCGGGTGACGTGGCCGAACCATGTCAGCTTTTTCTTCTTGACGATGGTGAGAAGGGGTTCCTGTGGACCTGCCAGCCGTGTTATTTGGCTCTTGACAAATTCATTGGTCTTTCGTTCTCTCCGGGATCTGCCCAGCAAAACGCTAAAAGGGAAGACAACAATATGAGATGACTCACATGTTGACGATGAAGGGATGGGAGACGGAGGCCAGGATCTCCTTCTCGCTCTTGATGTGCTCCACCTGCTTCAGCCGGATGACGTGAGTGATGGCCATCACCTTCAGCGCCAGGTACTCCTCAGCAGACTCCCGGATCAGCACTACCCGTCCGAAGGTACCCGTACCTGACAACGACAAACAAACAAAAACACAAACAAAATAGCAAAGCAGAGGAAAAGACTGTACCTGTGAACAGTCTGGAGTTTGACGTTGATGATTATGAAAGAGGTTGTGTAGGGGGTTGGGGGTGGGTGCTGTATGTATATATATATATATATATATATAATAAAATATATATATATATATATATATATATATATATACACACACACACACACACACAAATATATATATATATATATATATGTTGTGTGGTGTGTGTGTGTGTGTGTTGTGTGTGTGTGTGTGTGGTGTGTTGTGTGTGGTTGTGTGTGTGTGTTGTGTGTGCGTGGGGCGCGCGGGGTTTTGTGTGTGTACTGGGGAGGGTGGGAGGTATATGGGGGTGTGCATGTTGTGCGTGTAGTGTGTGTTGTGCGCGGCGGGGCGTGCGCGTGGTGTTTGGTGTTTGTGTGTTGGTTTTGCGCGCGCGCTGTGTGAACCAACAAGCAACCCTAAGAACCGCGCTAGCCTAAGGATTTTGTGTGTGTTTTTGTTGTTGTTGTGTGTGTGGTTTGTGTCTGTTTTTTTTCCCCTTATTGCAGGCAATCAAGGGCACCGTCCCCCCCCCCCCCCCCCCCCCCGTTTTTTGTGTTGTTGTTGTGTCGTTGTTTTTTCCTTTTTATTTTTGTTCTTGCTTCTTCGTTTGTTTGGTTGATAGATTTTGTTATGGTTGTCGCTTTTGTTGTTGTTTTTATATATTGTATGTTGTCTTTTCTATATAAGATTTATTTTATTTTTGTGTTGCGTTGCTCTTTTTGACATGCTGTGAAAATTTTTCTGGGAAAGGGTGAGAGAAGAGAAGAAGAAGAAGAGAGAAGAAAGAAAGAGAAAAAAAGAGGAAGAAGAGTGGATGGAGAGAAGCGAGAAGAAGAGAGAGTAGAGAAGAAAAAGAAGAATAAAAGAAGAAGAAGAAAAAGGAGGGAGTGAGTGGGGAGAGAAGAATGTAAAAAGTAGTGTTAAGAAATTGCAAAGCAGATTGCAAAGAAGAGAAAAATCACAAACACCAAGAATTGCAAAGCGCGAAGGATTGCAAAGAGATTGCTTGATGTGTGAGATTTGCTAAAGAACAATTGCAAGGAAAAGAAGAAGTGCAAACAGACGCCCCCCCCCCCCAGCCCCAGTTTGTAGAGGAATTGGTAGAGATTGCATAATATATAGATTGCATATAAGATGTTGATTTGCTTATGACTAGGTTATGGTTAGAGTTTTTGGTGAGATGTCTTTGAAAGAAGCTATTCATTTTTAACCAAGCATGTAGATAACAGATATTTCTCTCAAGAAGAAGAAGAAAGAAAAAAGAAAGAAGAAAAGAAGAAGAGAGAGGAGGAAGGAGAGAAGAGGATGAAAAATGAAGAATGCAAGAAGAAGAATGGCGACGAAGAAGACTGGACAAAGAAGAATGAAGAGAAGAAGAAGAAGAAAAAAGAAAAGAAAATGAATCAAGAGATGAGATGAAAAAGAATGATGATGATGATAGAAGACCACCACCCACCACAACAACAACACAACATCAACAACAACACTACATCAACAGCAACACCAACAGATACTAGAACAAGACCACTAAGAACATCAAGAAAACATAAAGAACAAGAAGAGGGAGGGGGGGAAAAAATGCTTACTCTAGAAAATTGCAGACGAGAGTAAAAATAGCCCGGGCCTATCTACAAGTGATGCTATCTCGTCCTACCACACATTTGCCTGTCGCATTCATGTCATAGCCCGCATCAGCACTAAAGGCGGTGTCAGTCTCAGATATTACCCCCCCCCCCTCTCCTTTTTATCATCCAGTACCTTTTTTTTATTACAAGATAAAATCCTGCACATTTTGTTTTCTGTCTATTTAGAAGTCAAACGAAATGAACAAACTTAATAAAGCCACAAAAAATGCATTTTACATTTTCAACACTTATACTTGCCTCTCTCCTCTCTCTCTCTCTCACTCTACTCTCTCTCTCTCTCTCTTCCTCTCCTTCCCCCTCTTCTCTCTCCCCTCTCTCTTCTCCTTTTATCCTTCCATATTTTTTACCAAAGATAATCCTCCAATTTTCTTTTCTATCTAAAAGCAAAATGAAATGAAAAAACAATTAATAAAGGCCACCCCCCCAAAAAAAAAATCCCCCAAAATCTGAATTTTAAATTTTCGAGTAACTAAAATTATTAGGATTTTTTTTTTGGTCATGGAATTTATTTCATTACGCATGATTATTCATTTTACGATGATTCGTGAACGAAATGAAACCACAGCCTGAGAACAGAGCCTCTTCTTCTACTGTGTTCACACTATCAGATCAGGTATGAAGAAGTGTATGCGCTCTATAAAATACATTCTCATCCCTGCGCCATCAATAACGGTTATATTACTTGTATTCAGGAAGCAAGCTAACATACCACTACACACTAGTGTTGTGTTCAGACATCATCCCCGAAGGTCGGAATGCGGCTGCCTCCATGGACAAAAACGGTCTCGTATTCATAAAACCTCATCATTGATGACCCTTAGAGCTCTAGCCGAGGAACTGGAGACGAAAAGACTAGCACCCAGACCGCCAGTCATGTCTATGGATAGAAGACAATGACTGTCAACGTTCAGAATGGAATCGAACCTGCGACTGTTTGCTTTCTATAATTTATCAGTGTTTTACCATACTTATTTCAAACCTAAGGACACTCACCCCCACCCACCCCCCGCCTATTTTATTTCATATCTGTTCCTGCTTTCAAAGACCAAAATTCCCATCATCCTGCCGAAGTGTACAACCTGTGTGATGTGTGTGTGTTGTGTGGTGTGTGTGTGTGTGTGTGTGTGTGTGTGTGTGTGTGTGTGTGTGTGTGTGTGTGTGTGTGTGAGTGTGTGTGTGTGATTGTGTGTATGTACATTTTTATTTGTTAAAACTGTTAGGATTTGTTGCAGGTGTAAGAATAGGTTAAATGCAAGCGCTTTGATTTGGGTTTTTTTTTACACAAGATATAGCGATATATACATTCCATGTCGTCGTCTTCTTCTTCTTTTTGTTTACTGTCGTTATCATCATCATCATCATCATCATCATCATCATCATCATCATCATCATCATCATCATCATTATCATTGTTACATGCATTCAGCACACGTAAAATAACCCAAGGCAACGAAAGAGCTACCCTAGGCTAAATTCTGTAGAAAACAGCCATTTTCATATGAAAACACGTACAGTTGCAGGCAGGAAAAAAACACACAAAAAACCCCAAATGGTCTTGTGGTGACGTGCGTGTTCTCACGATACAATACAATACGATACAATGCTGTGCAATACAATACAATACAATACGATACAATGCTGTGCAATACAATACAATACAATGCAATACAATACGATACGATACAATGCTGTGCAATACAATACAATACAATGCTGTGCAATACAATACAATACAGCAGTGCTGTGCAATACAATACAATTTAATACAATGCAGTGCAATACAATATAATGCAGTGCAATACAATGCAATACAATGCGGTACAATACCATAAAATACAATTCAATACAATGCAACGCACTGCAATACAACACAACACAATACAACACAACACAACGCAATGCAATACGATACAAGGAACTGTAATATAATACAATGAATTGCAACACAAAACCATCTCGTCATTATTTATTATGCAAAACTACAATTTTCTGCGTAGTCATCATGATGACGATAATAGTGACAATGGTGTAAATGATCATCACTTTCATAATTTATCATTGGCATCATCATCATAATGTAGACGTTCATGATATGACGTCTTTTTTTTCTTTCTTACCTCCCCCTCTCTCCCTCTCTCTCTCATGCCCTGTTTATCATAAAACGCAATATTTAGCCCGAACTTGCTTACTTTCAGTAATTTAGTTACGAGAGAAATAAATAAGACTAGTGAAAGTAAAAATCAAAAATAAACAACCGAACCCAATTAAAGGGGGGAAAAACCTAAAAAATGTGTACGTACAAAATCACAGACAGTCAAAAACAACTATTCAACAAAACATAAAATATTACCTGGGGGTGAAAATCTCCGTTGGGACCAAACAAGAATCAGCGACACCAGAAAACAAAAGGAAAGAGAAAGAGATAGCATCTTAAGGCATATGTTCAATCCTATTGAAGTCACGTTAGTGTGACGTCAACCTAATATACACAACTTGTTTCTTTTTGAGGAAAAAAGTATAGACATTTTCACTTTGTACCGGAAAAAAACACACTTACAAACGTGAACATTTTCACTTGAGAAGTGGTCGCCACCCCTTTTTTTTTTTCTGTGGGTGAAAATGCGGATAGTGCAAGTGACGTCATACTTAACCCGACTTCAAGAGAATTGAATATACGCCAGGAAAATGAGAGCTGATATAGACAAAGAGGGAAGCGAACGAATGAGTGTGTGGTGGTGGTTGTGGTGGTGGTGGTGGTGGTGGGGGGGGGGGGGGTGTGAGAGAGATAGTAGCAGTGCAGTGCACAGAGACGTCTTTATGACTCGGTAGACGAAAGATATGTGGGTGCTGATGAAACTGCGCGTGCACACACACACACACACACACACACACACACACACACACACACACACACACACACACACACATACACGTGTTCTCATACACAATGGCACACATTCAAGCACCTGAGAGAGAGAGAGAGAGAGAGAGAGAGAGAGAGAGAGAGAGAGGAGAGAGAGAGAGAGAGAGAGAGAAGGAAGGAGGGAGACAGAGACAGAATGAGATAAAGAGGGGAGGGGAGACAGACAGAAAGAGAAGAGAAGAGAAGAGGAGAGAGAGAGAGAGAGAGAGAGAGAGAGAGGAGAGAGAGAGAGAGAGAGAGAGAGAGAGAGAGACAGAATGAGAGAGAGAGAGAGACAGAAAGAGAAGAGAAGAGAGAGACAGAAGACAGAGAAGGAAGGAGGGAAATAGACAGAGACAGAATGAGAGAGAGAAACGACAGACAGAAAGAGAAGAGAAGAGACAGACAGATAGACAGACAGACAGAGGGGGAGGGAGGGAGAGAGAGAGAGAGAGAGAGAAAGGTAGAGAGAGACGGAGGGGGAAGAAGGGAGGGGGAAGGGAGGGAGGGAGGGAGGGAGGGAGAGATAGAAAGAGAGAGAGAGAGAGGAGAGAGAGAGAGAGAGAGGAGAGAGTGTGTGTGTGTGTGTGTGTGTGTGTGTGTGTGTGTGTGTGTGTGTGTGTGTGTGTGTGTGTGTGTGTGTGTGCTATAGAGAAACAATGTATACACTTGGGCAACACTGAAAATGTTCAAGAGCAAACGCACAAGCAACCTAGCAGAAACAACAAAATGCAGCCAATCACTTCTTCAAGGACACATAATTATGTGAAATGAATGGCTCTTCTCTCTCCTCTC
>CM054165.1:35563481-35565981 GCA_028751875.1 Rapana venosa
ATAAACACTCACACAAACACACACACACACAGAAACATACACACACGCAAAAAATCACACAAACACAGAGAGAGAGAGAAACATACACACACGCATAAACACTCACACAAACACACACACACACACACACACACACACACACAGAGAAACATACACATACGCATAAACACGATCACACAAACACACACACACACACACTAACACACTCACAACACACAAACACACACACACACAAACACACACACACTAACACACACTCACTCACTCACACACACACACGCACACACACACACACACACACACACACACACACACACACACACACACACACACACACACACACACACAGCCCTTCCTCTGAACTTTTGACCTAGCATGCGGAATGCAAGTTCTACATGTGCAAAAAAAAAAACCCACCAAAAACCCACACAACAACAACACAAAAAACCCTCCTTTCAGCCAGTAGCCCCAGTCAGTGTATGTTCAACCCCCTTGAAAGTCAAGGAGATGGGGATGACGTTCCCTTCGTTCAGCCGCAGATACCTTGTGCTTTCAAACACACATATTCAAACAAACCACTGCTGGCCGTCGCTCTTTCTCTGCTTCTGGTCCATCCACCTGGAATGACCTCCCTCTTTCACTTCGCCAAAAGCCTTCACTTGATACCTTCAAATCCAGCCTCAAAGCGCACTTATTTCCTACCTGAGACTTTCCCCTCATATCTGTGCCTACTTTTCAACAGCGTTCTTCATCTCCTTCATCACCACCTAAGTGTGTGTGTGTGTGTGTGTGTGTGTGTGTGTGTGTGTGTGTGTGGTGTGTGTGTGTGTGTGTGTGTGTGTGTGTGTATGTGTGTGCATAAATTTGAACTATCTTATGTTATTTGAGGAAAGTTGCATGCGTGTAAATGATTTGAGTGCGAGCGCTTCGATTTCTTTGTTTTACAAGATTTAGCGCTATATAAATTCCATAGATTATTATTGTTATGACGTCACCAGCAATATCCACATTTTACCCTTCATTCATTAAGAAGTAATCATTGCTTGGGTAAAACCAGCACAGATGTATGTTTACATTTGTATTTGTAAAAAAACTGTTAATTGTGCGCGTGTGTGTGTTTACATTTGAATTTGTAAAAATCTATTAATTGTAACTGGCTGCATGTGAAAGACTAGGATGAATGAGAGCGCTTTGATTTGTTTATTTGCAAGATATAGCGCTGTATAAATTCCATGTATTATTATTATTTATTATTTTATTTTTGTGGAAAAGCCCAATATATCTATTTTTCTTTTGTTTTTTAAGTTTGAGATTACCAGTGACGTCAGACGTAACCTGACTTCAAAGAGGATTGAACATATAGCTAGGTAGTCATTGGTTTGGAGGAAGGTAAGACAGAGGCAGAAGGCAGGTAGGCAGGTAGGGTTGTTAGTCAGAGAGGCGGTAGAGGTAGAGTTCCAGTCCACTAATGACGTGTTGTACAGGCCTACTGACTACAGACAGAGACAGAGACAGACAGATCTCTCTCTCTCTCTCTCTCTCTCTCTCTCTCTCTCTCTCTTCTCTCTCCTCTCTCTCTCTCTCTCTCTCTCTCTGTACACACATACACATACATATATCTATATATATATATATATATATATATATATATATATATATATATACATATATATACATATATATACATATATATATTATACATATCATCATCATCATCATCATCATCATCATCAAAACAATGTCAAACTGTCTTTTATAATCAGGAAATTACACAATCCAAGTAGGTTTATTCTAACTAAAATTATAATAAGTCGAAGTCAAAATCAAACTTTTTTTCAGGATGGTACATTACATAAGCATACTTCTTTTCCCCATCAAGCTAATAGTTATCAAGTTGCTCTATACGTTATTGAATGATTATGTCTAAATCTGAAGTTGATTTTCTCATCGTTAATATAGTGTTTATAGATAATATTAATCCTCATCAACTAAGTCATCCAACTAACAACATCACATCACAATCACACATCACAACAATGCAAACTGTCTTTAACAAAATTACACAATCAGTACACAACTAACATCACAACACATCACAACACATCACACACTCACACACACTACACACACACATTCACACACACACACACACAATCACACACAACACACACACATCAGAACACACATCACAACATCATCAGACCACACACAATCGACCACACACCACACACACCACCACACACACACAACACACACACACACACACACAATCAGACACACACACACACACACCACACACACACACACACATCAACACACACACACATCACACACACACCCCACACACACACACACACACACAACACACAACACACACACATCACACACACACACACACAATCAGACACACACACATCCACACACATCACATCAGACACACACACAATCAACACACACACACACACACACACACACACACACAACACACACACACACAACA
>CM054165.1:35583481-35588481 GCA_028751875.1 Rapana venosa
GGACGAACATGCAGATAGATTCGTCAACATCTGCACTTCTGTGACCATGACGGTTGTCGTGCAAGGTTTTTTTCAGGCTGGTCCGTCTTCCTTCAGCTTTTTGCAGCAACACAACACAGATATCCATGTCCAGGCCAGTCCAGTCTGTGATGTTAGTTCTGCATCATCCAGCTCTTCCTCTGTCTGTCTGTCCCTGATATGTCTGCTTCCCTCCAGTGTCCCCTGCAGGACAACAGTCTTGGCAAGAGAGCTACAACGTGTGACGTGACCACACCACACCAGCTTCCTCTTCCTCTTTCCAACCACAGCCAGAAGGGATTTGTTGCTGTGGCCCAGCTGTCATGACTATCCCCTCTTGCCACACTGACTGCTTGGTTCTGTGGTCCTGCCAGGAGATGTGTAGAATTCTTCTGAAGGACTTCTGTTCGAAGGCTTGTTGGTTGTTGCTTTTTTCCAGTTCTACAGTCAAGGTGCAGCTTTGACGCCCGTACATAATAATACATGGAATTTATAGAGCGCTATATCTTGCAACAAAACAAATCAAGGCGCTTGATACTTCCATACAGCAGGATGGAAATGAGGAGAGCTCTGAACAACTTCAGCTTTATGCTGAAGCTGATCTCCTTGCTTTCACAAATGCTGTTCAACTTTGCCATGACTGAGGTAGCGAGGGCTGGAGTGATCTTCACTTCAGCTGCAGAGCGGCCATCTTTGGTCAGTGTGGAGCCAAGATCTATGATGGAGTTTACTTCTTCAAGCTGCTGACCATTCTTGACGATGCTGACTGTAGCATCACTGGCGTTGTTGACCACGACCTTGCTCCTCTCTGCACTGATCTCCATACAATCAGCGCTAACACGTTGTTCTAGCTTGCGTATAAGCACACGACCATCTGAACTGGCCAAGACTGTCCTACAGGGAACAGTACAAGGAGGGAGACGAAGAGGCAGACAGAGAAAACGATGGGAAGACAACATCAGAGAGTGGACTGGCCTTGAGTGGAACGATTTGCTACAGAAAGCAGAGGACCGCGGCGTGTGGAGGAAGCTGGTTGCAACATTTTCAGTGGTGCCCCCCACGGTCCACGGGACTACGGGATAGGTGTAGGAAGGAAGGAAGGGAGAAGATAAGTGCTTGCATTTCGTTGTTACACTGACGCTAACTGTCTCACCTCCCTCTCACATGACCCTCAGTGGACCTGGGGCCTCTCTGAAGTCAAGTCAAGTCAAGTGAAGTCAAGTGAAGTCAAGTCAAAAACCCTTTAATCATCCCATGGAAGGCAGCCACAAGGCTGGGCTGCCAGCTTCCCTGCTGTCCCAACGTCTGCTGCACAGGACACCGAGCATCAGAGACAAGAGAAAACACCAGTCCATGTCCACCATCAGGTTTCGTCTAATGTTACTTTTAGTTTAAAGTTATAAGATGTTAAATAGAATCCTGAAGTAACGGACATATACACACACACGCACGCACACACGCACGCACGCACACACATATACACCCACGCATGCAGCACGCAAACGCACGCACACACGCACGCACGCACACACATATACACCCACGCATGCAGCACGCACGCACGCACACACGCACGCACGCACACACATATACCACCCACACGCGCTTTATACACACAACCACACTCACACACACCACACACACACACACAGAGGAACGCACGCACGCACGCGCATGCAGCGCACACCACACACTTTCTGTCTAATATTGTTTGTTTTGTTGGTTTTCTTTAGACAAAAATCATTTCACTAAACAGCAAAACACACACACGCACGAACGCGCGCGCGCGCAAGCACACACACACACACACACACACAAACACACACACCACACACAAACACACACACCACAAACACTACACACAACTCCACCTCCCCACCCCAAACCACCCAGCTCCCCCCCCCCACCTCCCCTCGTCCCCACCTCCCCGCCCCCACCTTCCCCAACCCCCTCACAGCCCACAACTTCTCCTCCTACACTTTTGAACTTTTTGTTGAAGTTTGAAAAAAGGCACGAGCATTATCTAGCCAATCTTTACTCATAGGCACTTGCCGCTTGCGTCATTGCAGTGTCTTTGCAGCGCAGCACAGCGCAGCGCAATGCAGTACAGCACAGCACAGCACAGCACAGCACAACGCAGTACAGCACAGCACATCACAGCACAGCGCAGCACAGCACAGCACAGCACAGACGCATATATAGCGTACAGTCATACTGGCAATACACTACAGTAAGTCACTTAGTCAGAGAAAAACAGATGCAGAGAGAGAGAGGAGAGAGAGAGGAGGAGTGAGAGAGAGAGGGGGGGGGGGCGAAGAGAGAGAGAGGGACGAGAGAGGAGAGAGAGAGAGGGGAGAGAGAGAGAGAGAGAGAGAGAGGCTGAGAGGAGAGGAGAAAGAGAGAGAAGAGAGAGAGCGAGAGAGATTTGCCAAACTAGCTTAACTGTTACAAAGTGGCGAAAAGCCAAACGAATGACACTGGCATGATTAGACTTCGTGCACGCACAACACACACACACACACACACACACACACACACACACACACACACACACACACATCACACACACACACACCATCACACACACACACACACCATCACACACACACTGGAACACACACACACACACACACACCATCACACACACACACACACCATCACACAGACACACTGGAACACACACACACCATCACACACACACACACACCATCACACACACACACACACCATCACACACACACACACACTGGAACACACACACACACCATCACACACACACACACACCATCACACACACACACACCCATCACACACACACACACACTGGAACACACACACACACCATCACACACACACACACCATCACACACACACACCATCACACACACACACCACCATCACACACACACACACACACCATCACACACACACACACACACTGGAACACACACACACACACACACCATCACACCACAACACACCATCGCACAGACACACTGGAACACACACACACCATCACACACACACACACACCATCACACACACACACCACCATCACACACACACACACACTGGAACACACACACACACCATCACACACACACACACCATCACACACACACAACATCACACACACACACACATCATCACACACACACACACACCATCACACACACACACACACTGGAAACACACACACACACCATCACACACACACACACCATCACACACACACACCTCACACACACACACACACCATCACACACACACACACACACCATCACACACACACACACACACACTGGAACACACACACAACACCACACACACACTGGAACACACACACACACACAACACACACACACTGGAACACACACACACACACACACACCACACACACACACACACACACTGGAACACACACACACACACACACACACACTCACACACACACCACACACACACACACACACACACACACACACACACACACACACACACACACACTGGAACACACACACATACACTGGAACACACACACACACACACACTGGAACACACACAACACACCACACACTGGAACACACACACACAACACACACACTGGAACACACACACACAACACACACACTGGAACACACACACACAACACACACACACACTGGAACACACACACACAACACACACACTGGAACACACACACACACACACACACATCACACACACACACACACACACACACACACTGGAACACACACACACACCCACTGGAACATACACACATACACACAGTGGAACCCACACACACACACACACTGGAACACACACACACACACACACACTGGAACACACACACACACCACTGGAACATACACACATTCACACACTGGAACACACACACACACACACACTGGAACACACACACACACACACACTGGAACACACACACGCACACACACACACTGGAACATACACACATACGCACACTGGAACATACACACACACACGCGAACACACACACACACACACACACACACACACACACACACACACACACACACACACACACACACCACACACCACACACACACACACACACACACATCACAAGTATGTAAAGCCAGAACATAGCTAGAGAAATTGGATACATTTCTGAAGCTATGTGTTTAGGAAATGAAGAATTCATGTTGTTTGAGTCAAACAAAATTCGTTTTGACTAATCGACAATGCAGTTGTCTGATTCTGATTCTAATTCTGAAAAAGAATTGCGAAGAAGAAGAAGAAGAATTGCGAAGAAGAAGAAGAGAAGAATTGCGAAGAAAGAAGAAGAAGAATTGCGAAGAATTGCGAAGAAGAAGAAGAAGAAGAAGAAGAAGAAGAAGAATTGCGAAGAAGAAGAAGAAGAATTGCGAAGAAGAAGAAGAAGAATTGCCAAGAAGAAGAAGAATTGCGAAGAAGAATTGCGAAGAAAAGAAAAAGAAGAAGGAAGAAAAAGAAGAAAAAGAAGAAGAATTGCGAAGAAGAAGAAGAAAATGCGAAAAAATTTTGCGAAAAATTGCAAAGAAGAAGAAGAAAAGAATTGCGAAGAAAAATTTGCAAGAAGAAGAAGAATTGCGAAGAAGAAAAAGAAAAAGAAAAGAAGAAGAAGAAGAAAGAAAAGAAGAAGAAAAAAGAAGAAAAAGAAAAAGAAGAAGAAGAAGAAAAAGAAGAGTTGGAGAAGAAGAAGAAAAAGAAAAAGAAGAAGAAAAGAAGAAGAAAAGAAGAAGAAGAAAAAAGAAAAGAGAAGAAGAAGAAGAAGAAGGAAGAAGAAAATTTGCGAAAAAGAAGAAGAAGAAGGAAAAAAGAATTGCGAAGAAAATTGCGGAAGAAAAAGAAGAAGAAGAAGAAGAAAAAAGGAAGAAGAAAAGAAGAAAGAATGCAAAGAAAAACAAGAAAAATTGCAAAGGGGAATTGCAAAGAATTGCGAAAATGCGAAGAAGGAA
>CM054165.1:35590981-35605981 GCA_028751875.1 Rapana venosa
CTACACTACACCACACTACACTACACTACACATACTGCACTACACTACACTACCCCTACACTACACTACACTACACTACACTACACTACACTACACTACACTACACTACACTACACTACACTACACTACACTATACTACACTACACTACACTACACATACTGCACTACACTACACTACACTACACTACACTACACTACACTACACTACACTACACTACACTACACTACACTACACTACACTACACTTGACTACACTACACATACTACACTACACTACACTACACTACACTACACTACACATACTACACTACACTACACTACACTACACATATACACTACACTAATCCCAAACACTCACTACCCCACACTACACTACACTAACTACACACACTACACTACACTTACTACCCCTACACACAACATACACACTTCACAAACTACATTAAAAAATTTACACTAACTACACTTCCCCTACATTACACACATACACTCAAACTACCCCCAACATAACTACACTACACTACACTAAAAACCCACCCCAACCACACTACAACTACAACTACACTACACTAAACTCACTACAAAATACACACCTACATTTAAAACACACTAAAAACACCACCAAAAACTCACTCCCCACTAACCCTACACTCCTAACTACACTAACATACAACCCTAACACACTACACTACCCCAGCTACACTACACTACACTACCCTACACTACACCTACACAAAACAAACTACACTACACTACACCACCCCAACACTACACAAACACACACTACACTACACAATACACAACACTCCTACACAACTACCTACACTACATAATTTACACAACTACTTTTTAACTACACAACCTACATCACCCCCCCAACTAAAACTACACTACCACTACACTACACTAAAACCTCACACCCCACTACACAAACCCTACACTACAATTTTACACTCACTACATTTAACACACTACCTACACTACACTCCCAACACTAAAAAATACACCACACTACCCCACTAACTAACACTACAAAACTAAACAACTACCTACATTTACTACATTACACTACACATACAAACGCAACACTCCACTACACTACACAATACCACACAGACAACTAACCACTACACTACACACTACACTACACAAAACACCAACACTACACTCCTAACACAACACTACACTACACTAACTACATACATACACCAACTACACTACTACAACACTACACACCCTACTACAACACTACAACACAAAACAAACCCTACAACACTACACTAACCCATACACTCACTACACCAATAAAACATCACACACAAAAATACACACTACCTACATTTCACTACTACATAATTACACTAAAAACACAATACCCCAACTACACACCACACAACACATTTACACTACACCACACCACACTACACAAAACACTACACTACACTCACTACACACACTAACTTCCTAAAAACTACACCACACCCCTACTACACCCCAACCACACTCATACACACACTACTAAACAACATACATAACTACACTCCCCACACTACACCCCACACACCTACAAAATATTACACACACTAAACTAACTAAAACCCCAAAAAAACCAACTACACCCCTACACTCACTACCTACCACTCCCAAAACAACTAAAACTACACTACACTCACCTACACTACCACAAAAAAAAACACTACACAAACACAACACACAACTCCCAATACAAATACATCACAACAACTACACTACACTACACTACACAACACACTCAAACTAAATACAAACTACACATACTAACAACCATACATTTTTACACTCACACCTACACTACACCACTACACTCACTACACTACACCCCCCACACACACACTCACTACACATACTACACACTTTTTCACTACACTCACGACACACACCTACACAACTTAAAAACTACACTAACAAAAACACTACACTAACCACACAAACACCCCTCCCACACACTACACTACCTACCTACACTACACACCTAACAACACTACACAAACACTACAAACAACACTAAAAACAATACAAATTTTAAACACCACAAATTACACACATACACTAAAACACACATACACTACACTACAACATACAACACTCCCTAACAAACTACACACACTAACTACACTAACAAAAAACACTACACTACACTTTACTACACTCACTACACTACACTAACATACACCTCCCTACACACACTACACCCAACTACACTACTAACAAAAAATACACACACTACACTAAAACATACTACAAAAAAACCTTAAAACTACATACACTACACTACACAAACTACACCCCTCTAACTACACACATAAACACACACTCCTCACTACACACACTACATACACACACTAACTACACTACCTAAAACCACACCCCACATAACTACACAAAACAAAAATAAAAACACAAAACACAACACACTACACTCCCAAATACACTACACAACCAAAACATACTACACTACACCTTTAACCCTACACAACAACATTTAACTACACTTACACAACACCCCATACCTACACATACAAACCCACTAAAATACTCACTTACACCACTACACTACACTACACAAAACACAACAAAAAACCTACACTACACACACTACATTTACACATACTACACAAAACCACTAATACACTCCTCCTACCTACTACACAACTAAATACACTTACACAACACTCACTCCACTAACTACAACTACTAACTACACACACTACACTCACTCAACTACCCCTTTAAAAAAAAACTACCTACAAAATAACCAAACCCCCAAACATACTACACACAAAACACACACTCCTACACTACACACACTACATACACATACTACACACACTCACACACATACTACACTACACTCACTACACTTACACTACACTAACTACACTACATTTCCCTAAAATACACCTCAAACATACAACACTACTCTCACACCTACACTACAACACCTCACTACACTACAAACTACCCCCTACACTACATACACTCACTACAAACACAAAACCCTACACTACATACACACAATACAATACTACCAACTACACTAACTAACAACACACTACACTACACTACACCATCAACACTAACTACAAAAAAACTACACACATACAAAACACTCATAACACTACACTAAAACAACACTCCACTAAACCCTAAAACAAAAACACTACACTAATTTACACTAACTACCTACACATATACATCTACACATACTACCCCTAATACACTACAAAAAAACCACTTAACAAAAATACACTAACTAAAAACACTACACACAAAAAATACTACACTAAAACCCTACACTAAAATACACTAAACCAACTAAAACAAAACTAACAAACACTAACTCCACTAAAACCAACACATCTAACCCAAAACCACACTAAAAACTAAAACAATTAACCCCTACACAACACTACACAAAAAATACACAAAAAAAACCAAACACCAAACAAACTACATACCCCTACACACACACAACCACACACCACCCCCAACAAACACACAACACCCTACAAACACAACACACACCCCAAACCCCACACACACACCCCCAAACACCCCCCACAAAAAACACACACAACCCACACTCCCACACACACACAACACAAACCCAACCCCCACAACCTACACACACTCCAACCCTAAAACACACAACACCCACACACCAAACAACTAACTACACAACCACAACCACAAACAAACTACCAACAAACTACACAACTACACTAAAACCCCAACCCCCTAAAAAAAACCAAACACACACACCAAAAACATACTACACTACACACATACACAACCCAAAAAAATACACTACACAACTACACTACACACACTACAAATAATAAACACTCCAAAACACCACTAAAAACAAAACCTACATCACTAAACAAAAAATACATACAAATAACACACACACAAACAACTACACTAAAACACTACACTACACTACACTACACCACATACACACTACACAAACAAACACTACATACACTACATCCCCCCACACTAAAACACCCTACACTACACAACAACATACTAAATTTACACTAACACCTCACTACATACACAACCACACTAAAACTCACAAACAAAATACCTCCCCACACTACACTAATACACTCCCACTACCTAACTACACACAATACACAACCTACACTACACAACACTACCTACCCACACTCCCTACACAACTACACTAATACACTACACTAACTAAAAAACAACTACATACATACATACACTACAATACACACTACAAAACCCCAACTACACTACTCAACACAACTACACAACACTAAAACCCACATCACACACTACAACCTCCCAAACACTACACTACACTCACAACAACAAACAACACACAAACACTCCACTACACTACACAACACTACACAACTACACTACCCAACTAACTACACAACACTCCCACTACAACTACCAAAAATCCCTTAAACTACACTAACTATACACCCCTACACTACACTACACTAAAACACACTACACACACTACAACCCCCTACATCATACCCCAATACCCTAACTCCCAACTACACTACACTACCCCCTACACATACTACACTACCCCACCATCCCACATACACTACAAAAAACAATTTTACACTACACACTACATACACTACACTACAACTACACTACACTACACAAAACACTAAAACCACACAAAAACACACACTACACTACACCCTCAACTACACTCACTACACTACACTACACTAAAAATCTCCACTACACAACTACACAACACTAACTACACAATACTAAAAATACACTACACCAAACACAAACATACTACACTACAACACTAAAACTACACTACACTCACATACAACACTACACTACACACACTAACACATACTCCCTACACTTCAAACTCCCCAAACACACAACACCTAAAACGCCTACACATACCACTCCCTCTACACTACACAACAAAACTACACTACACACACTACACACCCTACACCACAACACACTACATTTCAACACTAACATACAAACACTACATACACACTACACTAATACACACACTACCAACCCCACACTACACTACACTACCCACACTAAAAACCCTACTCCCTACCCACACTACACAAACTACACTCACACATACACTACACTACCACACTACACGTCACTACACTACACTAAAAAACTTACACCCTACACTACCCCTACACACACTACACTACACTACTACCACTACAACACACACACACTACACTACACTACACATACAACAACTACACACACTAACACACTCACTAACCTACACTACACAACCCCCAAAAACACACCACACACATACACAAAACACAAACCCATACCAACTACATACACCACTACACACACACCCTCACTACATAACTACACTAAAACATACACTACCACAACACTACATAACCACCACACTACATAACTACACACCACACTAAAATACAACCAAAACCCACCACTACACCACACCGCACTGCCAACACTCCCCTACATACATTACACACTACACCAACATACACAAATTTTTTCTAACTACACTCATATATTACACTACACACACTACACTACACACAACTACACTCCTAAGAGGACGAAAGAGAGGGAGAAAGGAGAAGAGAAGAGGAGAGAAGAAGAGAGAAAAGGAGAAGAGAAAAGGGAGAGATTTTCCCAAAATAGCTTAATGTTCAAAGTGGCAAAAAAAACGAATGACACGGGCATGATTAATTTCGGCACCCCAAAACACAACCACCACACACAACACACACCACAAAACCCACAAAACAAACACCACCCACACACACAAAACCACAACACACAAACACACTGGAACACACACACACACACCAATCACACACAACACACTGGAACACACACCACCACAATCACACACACCCCACACACCATCTCACACACACACCTCAACTGGAACACACACCACACACACCAGCACACCATACACACCACACACACCATCACACACACACACACACACAACACCCTGGGAACACACACACACAACACACACACATGGAACACACACACACACTGGGAACTACAACTATAACACACAGGAACACACACCACATACACTGGTACACACCACACATACACACACTGGAACACACACACAACACACAAACACTGGACACACACACACACACACACACACTCCACACACACACACACACCCATCACACCACAACACACACACACACCACATGGAACACACACACACAACAACAACACACACACACTGGAAAACACAACAAACACTCACTGGAAAACACACATACACACACTGGAAACACCACATACACTGGAACACACACACCACACACGCTGGAAAAAAACACACACATACACTGGAAACACACCACACATAACCACACTGGACACACACACATACACACACTGGAACAATTCACACACACACCCCACACCACTGGAAACCACACAACAAACACACTAGAAACACAACACACACACACACAACTGGAAGCACACACACTATCACACTGGGAACACACACACAACAAACACACACACACTGGGAACCACACCACACAACACACCAAACACACATGGAACACACACACCCCACCTAAACAACAACACACACACCGTCACTACACACACACAACACACTGGAACACACCCATACACCCATGGAACATACACACATACACGTGGAAACCCACACTCACAAAAAAACACGAACACACACAATACACTGGAACACAACACACACACCACATGGTGGTACACACACACACAACACACTGAACCCACACACAACACACGCCACCTGGAACACACCACCACACCACACAAACTGGAACACACACACATGGAACACACACACTCACACGCAAAACACTGGACACACACACACACACACACACCCACACACTGCAACACACACACCTGGAACCAACACCACACTACACACACACTGGAAACACACACCACCATGCTTTTAAAAAAGCAAATGCCATTGCTTTTTCAATGTACCCTTCTGGAAATAAATTTGACTTGATTGACTTGACTTGACTTTCACACACACACACGCACACAACACACTGGGAACACACAACACACACTGGACAACAACACACACACACTGGAAACACACACACACACACTGGAACACACACACACACACGCACACAACACACACTGGAAACACACACCACACGCACACACTGGAACATACACACATACACACACTGGAACAACACACACGCACACACACACACTGGACATTACACACACACACACGCACACCCACACACTGGAACATACCACACATACACACATGGGAACACACTCAGTCACACACAACACCACACCACTGGAACTTACACACATACGCGCACAGGAAACCACACACACGCACGCACACAACACACATGAACATACACACATACAACACAGGTGGACCCACCACCACAACACGCACACAACACTCACACTGGAAACATAACACACACACTGCTGGAAACACCACACAAAACCCACACGCAACACACACACACTGGTACATACCACACATACACAACACTGGAACACACACACACAACACACGCACACACACACTGGAACATTACACACACACAACACACCAGCGCAACAACACCACACACTGGAACATAACACATACACACACTGGAACACACACGCCACACACACACACTGGTACATAACACACATAAAAAAACCCCCACAATGGAACACACACACAACAACACCACCACTCAACACTCACACACTACACACACACACACACACACACACACACACACACACACACACAACACACAACCACATAGTCTGTAAAGCCTAGAACATAGCTAGAGAAATTGGATACATTTTGAAGCTATGTGTTTAGGAAATGAAGGATTTCTTGTTGTTTGAGTCAAACAAAATTCTGTTTTGACTAATCGACAATTGCAGTTGTCTGATTTGATTTATTCTGAAACGAGAATTGCGAAGAAGAGAAGAAGAATTGCGAAGAAGAAGAATTGGCGAAGAGAAGAATTGCGAAGAAGACGAAGAAGAAGAATGCGAAGAAGAAGAAGCAGGAAGAAGAAGAAGAAGAAGAAGTGAAGACGAAGAATTGCAAAGAGAAATTGGGGGGGGGCGAAGAAGATGAATTGCGAAGAAGAAGAATTGCGAAGAAGAATTGCGACCCCCGAAGAAGAATTGCGAAGAAGATTTGCGAAGAAGAAGAAGAAGAAGAGAAGAGAAGAAGGAAGCAAGGAAGAAGAAGCAGAAGAAGCAGAGAAGAAGAAGAAAGAGATAAAAACAGAAAGATAGAAGAAGATAGTAAGACAGAACGAAGAAGAATGGCTAAGAGAAGAATTGCTAAGAAGAAGATTGCGAATTTTGCGTTGATTACGAAGAAGACAGAATTGCGAAGAATGCGATGGAATTGCGAAGAAGAAGGAGAAGAATGCGAAGATAGAGAAATTGCGAAAGAAGAAGAAAGAAAGAAGAAGAAGGAAGAAGAAGAGAAGAGAAGAACGAAGAAGAAGAAAGAAGAAAGAATGCTAAGACGAAGAATTGCTAAGAAGAAGAATTGCGAATTGCGAAGATTATCCGAAGAAGAAGAATGCGAAGAATTGCGAAGAATTGCGAAGAAGAAGAAGGGAAGAATTGCGAAGAAGAAGAAGAAGAAGAAGAAGAATAGGAAGAAGAAAGAAGAGAAGAAGAAGAAGAAGGAAGAGGCAAGGTAGAAAGAAGAAAGAAGAAGAGAAGAAGAAGAAGAAGAAGAAAGAAGAAAAAAGAAGAAGAGAAGACGAAGAAGAAGATGAATTATGGATTTATATTTTCACATCCATTTTTGATTATATTTCTTGTAAAATTCCCCGGGTTTTGTTGTTGTTGTTGTTGTTGCTGTGTTTTGTTGGTTATTTTTTAGAAAAAAATTTAATCTGTGTCAATGTTGTCGTTTGTTTTTTATTTATTTTTTGCCATTATACTGAGATGGTTATAAAGTCTAGAAGTTTGATGGCCTTGAAATGATCGTTACTGTAGGAGTTTGTTATCATGTTTTTCGAACTGAATATGTCTTAAGACAAAGAAAATATTACAGAACAAGAGAAAATACAAGAACTATAAGGAGGAAAGAAAAGATAGAAAAAGAAAGCCAAAAAAGAAGAAAAAATAAAGAAAGAAAAGAAAAAAAAAGACAACGAGAGAAAGAAAGGACCACGACAAGAAAAGAGGGAAGTAAAGGCAAAAGGAATAAGAAAAGAAAGTACAAAACAAAGAAAGAAATGAAAAGAAGGGAAAAAGAAGCAATGAAGAAAGAAAGAAAGGGGGGGAAAAAAACACGCCAAAAAAACAACAACCCGAAAGAGAGGCAGGGGGGGGAAAGAAAGAAAATTAAAAAAAATAAGAATAATACATATAACAAGAGATAAGGAAAAACAACGACAAACAACAACAACAACAACAAAACAACAGCAACTTACAACAACAACAAACACAGGTCCACGTTTTAAACCAACAGAAGCACCCTGAAGATTTGACGTAGGACTTATGAAACACAAACAGAGTTGGAAAAGGGACTGGCCAAATCCCCTCGGCTATCGGCTCCCGTTATTGCAGCAGCAAGCAGCAGCAGAAACAACAACAACAAAACACAATAACAGCAAATAACACCTAAATTTAAAAGAAAATATCGATTGCTTTGACAAACGCAGATTGCAGTAGGACAAAACATCTAAGGGAGTTAAGCTGTGTTGGATTGTTGGAAGTATTACAGAGAAAGAGTATTTACCTTTGCTTATAGACGCGATTCTTTCCAAAGGGTTGTGATGAGGAGGACAAGGATCGGAGGAGTGGAGAACGAGAGAAATAGAGGAGAAAGAAGAAGGAGGAGGAGGAGGGAGGAGAAGGGGAGGGAGGAAGAAGAAAGAAGAAGAAGGAGGAGGAGGTAGGTGATAGAAGAAGGATAGGAGGAGGAAGGAAGGAGGAGGGAGGAGGAGAAGGGGAGGAGAAGAAGAAGGAGGAGGAGAGGAGGAGGAGGAGGAGGGAGAAGGAGGGGAGGAAGAAGAAGAAGACAGAAGGAGGAGGAGGACGGATAGTAGAACGGGAAGAAGGAGGAGGAGAAGAAGAAGAAGGAGAAGGAGGAGGAGGAGGAGGAGGAAGGAGAAGAAAGGAAGAGAAGAAGAAGAAGGAGGAGGAGGAGGAGAAGAGAGAAAGGAGGAGGAGAGAAGAAGAAGAAGGAGGGAGGAGGATAGGAGGAGGAGAGGGAGGAGGAGGAGAAGAAGAGGAAAGAGTAAGGAGCGCGGAGAGGAGAGATGAGAAGGGGAGGAGAAGAAGCAGGAGGAGAGAGGAGGAGGAGGAGAAGAAGAAGAAGGGAGGCGAAGGACCGGAGGAGGAGGAGAAGGAAGAAGAAGGAGGAGGAGTAGGAAGAAGGAGGGAGGAGGAGGAGGAGGAGGTGAAGATAGAAGAAGGAGGAGAGGAGGAGGGAGGAGGAGGAGGAGGAGGAGACGAGATGAAGGAGGAGGGGAGAAGAGAAAGGAGACGGAGGGAGGAGGAGAAGGAGGAGGAGGAGAAGAAGAAGAAGAAGGAGGAGGAGGAGGAGGAGGAGGAGGGGAGGAGGAGGAGTGTGGGGCGGAGTAGGAGGAGGAGGAGAAGAATAAGGGGAGGAGGGGAGGAGGAGGAGAAGGAGGAGGGAGAAGGAGGAGGAGAGGAGAAGAAGGAGAAGGAGGAGGGAGAGAAGAAGAAGGAGAAAGGAAGGAGTTTTGAGGAAAATAAAACAAAATTTTATAAGACAAGCTTTGTTGTTATAGGTACTTTGAGGGAAGTAGGAGGGTTTGAAGGTCCGGGAAGGAGGAGGAGAAAGGAAGGAAGAGAGGATAAGGAGGAGGAGTTTGATTGACATTGTCGAGAACGGAGGAGGCAGAGGAGGGAGGAGGAGGAGAAGAAGAAGAAGAAGAAGGGGAGGAGGAGGAGGGAGGAGAGGGGAGGAGAAGGTGAAGAAGTAGAAGGAGCGGAGGATTAGAAACGAGAAGAAGGAGGAGGAGTCGGAGGAGGAGGTGAACGAGAGAAGGCAGGAGGAGGAGGAGGAGGAGGCGGAGGAGGAGGAGGAGAAGGAGGAGGAGAAGGAGGAGGAGGAGGAGGAGAAGGAGGTAGGAGGAGGAGAGGTAGGGGAGAAGGAGGAGGAGATCGGAGGAGGAGAGGAGGAGATGGTGGAGGAGAAGGAGGAGCAGGAGGAGAAGAGAGAAGAAGAAGGAGGAGGAGAAGAAGAAGAAGGTGAAGGAGGAGGAGCGAGGAGGTTAGGAGGAGGAGAGAGGAGGAGGAGGAGGAGGAGGAGGAGGACGGAGAAGAAGAAGAAGAAGAAGAAGGGAGGGAGGCAGGAGGGTGGAGAGAGGACAGGAGTTTGTAAGAGGAGGGTAGGAATCAGGAGAGGGAGGAGGAGGGAGGGAGGGTAGGAGGTGCAGATAGGAAGGAAGAGGGCGGAGGAGGAGTAGGAGGTAAGTTAGGTGGAGGAAGAAGAGTAGAGAGGATAGGAGAGTGAGGGGAAGAGGAAGGTAGAGCAGGAAGGAGCACAGTAGATGAGGGGAGGTAGGAGGAAGGAGGAGGAGGGTAGAGGAGTTGAGGAAGTGTTCATGAGATTTGGTTATCGTGGATGTAATTTATGACTTTAGAGGATAAGTGAACTTCGGGCCATTTGAAGGCCACGTTTCAGGGTAGCAGGTATGTAGGTAGTGTTTTCCGCATGTTGTTTAAGGCGCGAGATGTGGAGGAGGAGGTGGAGAAGAGGTAAAAAAAAAAGGGGGGGGGGGGGGGGGGGGGGGGGGGGGGGGGGGGGGGGGGGGGGGGGGGGGGGGGGGGGGGGGGAAAAAAAAAAAAAAAAAAAAGGGGGGGGGGGGGGGGGGAAAGGAAGGAGGAGGAGGAGAGAAAAAAGGGGAGGAGGAGGGAGAAGGGAGGAGAAGAAGAGAAGAGGGAGGAGGGCTGAGCGAGAAGAAGGAGGAGGAGAGAGAGGAGAACGAAGAAGGAGGAGGAGGAGGGGGAGGAGGAGAGAGGAGAAAGAGGAGAAGGAGGAGGAGGAGTAGGAAAAGGGCGTGGAGGATGGATGATCGGCGGACATAGAGGAGCATGGCGAAGAGAGAAACGAGAGAGAGAGGAAAAAAGAGTCTAGCAGACATTGAAGACATACGATACAAGAAGGACAAAGAAGAAGGACTAAGGCTTAGAGAACACTACAACACAACAGATACTACACAGCGACGATTACATACGACTGATGCATGTTATACACTAATCAATACTACAGCATGCAAAACACGCCACAGCACTAGACAACAACTAATACACAACCATGACTACAGCACAGTACACTACACGACAACAATACACTACACTACAATACTACACTACACTACATACCTACTACACTACACACCATACACTACACTACACTACACCTCACGAGCCACAACACTACTACTACACAACTACACTACATACACTTCACACTACACTACACACTACACTACACAACATAGCACTACCTCACTACACTGCATTACACTACTCACCCACACACATTGCACTACACTCCCACACCACACCACACACACTAATACACTACCACTCACTTCACTACCAACACACACACATACACTACACTACCCCACTAACTACACTAACTACACTACATCATACACTACACTACACACTTACACTACACTACACTACACTACACTACTACAATACACTACCACTACACTACACTACCGTACACTACACTACACTACACAACACACACTACATACACTACACTACATTACACTAACTACATACACTACACTACATCACTACACTACACCACATACACTACACTACACTACACTACACTATCACTACACTACAACATACATACACTACCTTCACTACATTTACACAACTACACTACACTACTACACATACTCACTACACTACATTTACCACTAACACCTACACTACACTACACTACCCCACACTACACTACACTACACACATACATACACTACACTACCCCTACACTCCCACTACACTACACTACACTACACATTCCCTCTACACTACACTACCACACACACTACACATACACTACACACACACTACACTACACTACACTACAAAACTCACTACACAAACTACTACACGACACTACACTACACTACACTACCCTACACTACACTTATACACATCACTACACTACACAAACCCACTACACTACACTACACTACACTACACATTACACTACACTACACTACATACACTACACTTACACTACACACACTACACTACACTACACTTACACTACACTACACTACACTACACTCATACACTACACTACACTGCACTACACTACACTCACAACACTACTACACTACACTACACTACACTACACTACACTGACACTACCACTACACTCACTACACTACACAAACATGCACTCATACATACACTCCTACACTACACTACACTACACTACACTACACTACACTACACTATACACTACATCTACACTACACTACACTCCACACATACACTACACTACACTCATTAAAAAACACACATACACTACCTACCACTACAATACTACACTACACTACACTACATACACTCCCCCACACACTCACTACACTACCACTACACTAACCTACACTACACTCTACACTACACTCACTACACTACACTCCCCACAACAACTACACTACTACACTACACTACACTACCTACATCCTAAAACTACCTACTCTACTACATACCCCTACACTCACTATACACTACACTACACTACACTTTACACTAGACATATACACTACACACATACACTCATACACTACATACACTTTACACTACACTACATCACTACACTACACTACACTACTAAACTAGCACTACACTACACTACACTATCACTACACTACACTACACTCCCACTCACTACACTACACTACACTACACTACATACACTACACTACACTAACTACACTACACTACACAATATTCCCTACACACCATTTACACTTACACATACATTACCACTACACTACACTACCTCACTACCATACTACACTACACTACACTACACTACACTACACTACACTACACTACACCTACACTACACATACACTACACTACACTACTACTACACTACACTACACTCCCACTACACTACACTACACTCATACTACAAACTACACTCACTATCCTACACTCAAACTACACTACACTACATAAAACTACACTACACTACATACTACACTGCACTACACTACACTACACTCACTACACTACACTACACATACTACACTACACTACACTAACTACATTACAACTACACTACACTACACTACACTACACTAACATACTACACTACACTCACTACACTACACTACACTACACTACCACTACACATACTACACTACACTACACTAACACTACACACTACACTACACTACCACTACACTCCCTCACTACACTACACTACACTACCACTACACTACATACACTACACTACAACTACACTACACACATACTACACTACACTGCACTACACTACACTACACTACACTACACAAAACTACACTACACTACACATCCACTACACACTACACTTACAATATTACACTACACTACACTAACTACACTACACTACACTACACATACACACTACACTACACTTACACTACACAAACTACACTACTACTCCCACTACACTACACTACACTAACATACTACACTAACTACACTACACATACAAACACTACACTACACTTACACTACACTACACCTCACATTACACTACACTACCCCCACTACACTACACTACACAATACACTACACTACACTACACATACTACACTACACTACTACACTACACTACACTACACTACACTACACATACTACACTATACTACACTACACTACACTATACTACAC
>CM054165.1:35610981-35615981 GCA_028751875.1 Rapana venosa
TTCTCTCTGTGTCTCTCTCTCTCTGTGTCTGTCTGTCTGTCTGTCTCTGTCTCTCTCTTTCTTTGTGCTTCGTACTGTGCTCTCGTTAACCTTTCTTTGATGTTTGTTGTGTTTCATTGTTTCCAGTTGATATCGTTGCGTTGTGTTTCTTCATTACTTCAAACTCTATCTAGGTTTTGTGTGAACCCCTCCAGTAAAGCTTTTATCTGAATAGAAACATAGCAAAACCAGTTACATTTTAAATTTGAAGCTGATAGGTTGAATCTGTCTGTTAACTTAGAAAAGACGAATGTAATGGTTTTTTGAAAGGGAGGTCATCTTTCAGTGGGAAAGAAGTAGGTTCATGATAATACTGAAATTATAGTAACAAACTTTTATAAATATTGAGGCCTTACCTTCACAACAAAACTAAGTTTCAAAAATGCATGGAGTGAAAGTTGCCAAAAAAAGGGAACAGGGGAACTATGGAAATTCTACGGTCTTTAAGGAAACTAAACTGCACTGATTTTTCAATTTTCTGGAAGCTTTTTGATTCTCAAAACGAGCCTATGCTAATGTATGGAGCAGATATTTGGGGATTATTTTTTAATAATGAAATGGAAAAGGTGCACACCTATGCAATGAAACGATTCCATTCAGTACCATTACATTCGTCAAACAAAATGTTGTATGGTGAAACTGGCCGCTATCCTCTATGTATAAGATCACAAGTGAAGTGTATTAAGTATTGGTTAAAATCAACTCCACTTCAAGATTGTGCAGACAAGCGTATGAGATGCTGTTGATCCAACTAGAAACAGGGAAACAGAACTGGGCATTTTTTGTTAAGCAATTACTAACAACGCATGGATTTGGTATTGTGGGGATGTGCCAGGGAGTTGGATTTGAGCAAGGATTTTGTGGGAATTTAAAGACAGAATGATAGCTTCCTACAAACAAGACTGGCTTGCTTGCGTAGAAGAATCAGAAAAGTATAACTGGTACTTTTCCTTTAAAAGTGTTTTTCAAACAGAAAAGTATGTTACAGTAGTAACACAGAAATGGCATAGGAGTAATTTTGCTCGATTCAGATGAAGAACTTTAGGCCTAAATGCCTGCAAAACATGGTTTTCCACTGACACATCTGCACAGTCCCCATGCCCCATGCGTGGCGCGCAGACTGAAGATGAAATGCATTTTTTGTTTGATTGTAATTCGTACGATGACATCCGTCAGAATGCCTCATATTTAATGAAGAAATCTCAAGAATGAGAGATGTAGTGAGCATTCTCTTGATCGAAGATGAAGAATTTCTAAAATCACTTGCAAAATGTATCTCCCTTGCTTGGGACAGCAGAAAAAAGAAAACTGCAGTCAAGGGATATACCTTCTCAATGTAACACTATTTTGTTTTCCATATTTGTGGAATACGAGCTCCGTTGGCTAAATTGCCTTATTTGAATGTGAGGGTCGGGTGGTCGATTTGCCCTACACTGTGGCTGATTTGCAGGGAACATGACACTGGTGTGTGTGTTTATTTTTTAATTTTTATTTTATTTATTCTTTTATATCGAGGATAATGGAATAAGCACTCGTGTGCTTTTTTACATCCAGTCCCCGTATGTATGCGGTTTTGTAAATGTCATCTGTTCCTACCGGCACACAATGGCCTACTCTTTCGAAAAGAGGAACAGGATTTAACATGTGCGCAAGATGTTCTGCGTGCGTTCGCACACGGGGCCTCGGTTTATAGTCATATAGAGTTTGTGTGTGTGTGGTGTGTGTGTGGGTGTGGGTGTGCAAGCTTGTGATAACAATTAATGTATGATAACAATTGATGCAATTGGTTGAATGTAGTTATTGGAGATTCCTTTTCCTCTTTCGGTTTTCATTATTTCCTTGTTGCAAAAAGCACATTGTTTAAATTGTGGTCATACTGTGCTCCTTGCCCAAAAGACTGTATTGTTAATGGTAATAAATTACTTTCAGTGTTCAGTGTTCAGTGTTCAGTGCTCTCTCTCTCTCTCTCTCTCTCTCTCTCTCTCTCTCTCTCTCTCTGTGAGGGCGACGGGATAGCCTAGTGCTCAGAACAATGCGCTCGCAATTTGACGACCCGGGTTTGATTCCCGTTCAAGGGGGTATTTCCCTGGAGTTAACATCAGTGCAGACTCCACTCTCCCCAAAAGTCCTTCAGATGAGACTATAAACAAGGTCCCTGTGAGAATGCACGCAGAACATCTTGCGCACACGTTAACTCCTGTTCCACTTTTTGTAAGAGTAGGCCATTGAGTGCGGGAGTACAATGTCTACTTTTCACCATGAAAGAACCTGATTCTTGCAGTGACCCAGTGACCTGATTCTTCCAGTGACCCAGTGACCTTATTCTTCCAGTGACCCATTGGCCTGATTCTTCCAGTGACCCATTGGCCTGATTCTTCCAGTGACCCATTGGCCTGATTCTTCCAGTGACCTCACCCCTGGCCCCATCTTAGGAGGACTGAACCTATCACACCATTAATAATAATAATAATAATAATAATAATAATAATAATAATCATAAATGGAACTTATATAGGGCTATATCTTGCAAAGACAAATCAAAGCGCATGCATTCAACCTAATCTTACACAGCCATGCAATCAATGATAAATGATCAAAAGTTTAAACAAAGAGATATTTACAAACATGGTGCGATGCAGACAAAATCTATGAAATAAAATTTCGATAGTCAAATGTTTTTCAAAAGCACACACACACTCGCACAGGTCGTATACTTTAGCAGGGTGATTGGACATGGGTTAGATATGAAACAGGAGGGGGGAAGTCTTAGGTTTGAAATAAATATGTCTTGAGGCTCGATTTAAAAGTGTCATAACTAGGTTTCTGGTGAAGAGAGAGAGGGAGCTCATTCCAGGTCGATGGACCCGAAATAGAGAATGAGCGGCGGCCAACAGTGGATTGGTTGAATCTAGGTATTCGAAGGCACAAGGTATCTGCAGTAGAGCGGAGGGAACGTGAAGGAGTGTACAGGTTAAGACATTCACATAGGTAGGAGGGTGCAGTTTTGTGGAGACATTTGTAACAGAGGGTACTGATCTTATATTCTACTCTCTGTGGCACAGGCAGCCAGTGGAGAGATCGCAAGAGAGGGGTAATGTGCTCAGATTTTTTCTTTCTGAGAACTAGTCGAGCTGCGGAGTTTTGTATACGTTGAAGGGAGTGGATAGATGATGCTGGCAGACCAGACAAAAGAGAATTGCAATAGTCCAGACGTGAAAGAATGAGAGAAGTGACAAGTTTGGCTGTTGCATCGGTGGACAGGTACTTTCGAATTGCACTAATACGCCGTAATTGACAGTAGCACGACTGACAGGTCTGGGTGATTAATTTTTTCATAGAGAGTGTGTTGTCAACGACACCTAGATACTTCACAGAAGTGGATAGAGGGACTGATGTAGTGCCGAGTTCTATTGAAGCTGTTGTAATGGAAGAGAGTTTGTGTTTGGTCCCTACGAGCATGGCTTCGGTTTTATCTGCATTTAGCTGTAATTTGTTCTGTGTCATCCAGTTTTGAATATCTTCAAAGCAGCGGGCCATATTTGTCAGGAGAGAAGGCAGATTTTCAGGAGTAACACTGCTTTGAATCTGAGAGTCATCTGCGTAAAAATGATGGTTGATTTGATGACGGTTTATTATATGTGACAGTGGGGCAGTGTAAAGAGTGAAAAGAACAGGCCTAGAACTGATCCCTGTGGGACTCCGCATTCCAGTTTGACAGGTATTGATTGAATCTTGTTTACTGCAACTGTCTGGAATCAGTCAATAAGGTATGAATTAAACCAGGTGAGGGCTGTGCCAGTAACACCGAACGTGTTTTGAAGACGGGAGAGAAGAATTGAGTGGTCTATAGTATCGAAGGCTACTGATAAGTCGAGTAGAGTGAGAATGGAGATTTTCCCTGAGTCAGAAGCAAGTAGAAGCCTGTTTAAAGTGTGAACTAGGGTGGTTTCAGTGCTGTGGTTGATGCGATAGGCAGACTGAAACTCAGGAAGAAGATTGTTGGAGAGAAGGTGGTTGTTGAGCTGTTTGAGAACTACTTTTTCAAGGACTTTAGAAATAAAAGGTAGATTGGAAACAGGTCTATAATTCTTCGGAATGTTATGGTCAAGGTCATGCTTTTTGAGTAGAGGTGTGACTATAGCAGTTTTGAGAGCTGATGGAACATTTCCTGAAACAAGAGATGAGTTTACTATTTTCGTGATAGTGGGTATAAGTTGTGGCACAGGCACTGTGTGAAAAGGGAAGCAGGTATGGGGTCAAGATCACATGATTTTATAGTCATTTCTTTCAGAATTGTCATGATTTCTTTCTCACTTGTTGGATGAAAGAAAAGGAGAGGAGTGCCAGAGAATTGGGGATCAGGAAGTGTAGGCTGGAAAGGAGTCTGATCCAGTTTGGAGCGAATGTTATGGACTTTTTCAGAAAAGAATGCAGAAAATATAGAAGGAAGTTCAGAGTGGTTGTGGATGGAAGGCAGAGGGCTTGCCTTCACAGATCCAAGAAGAGTAGATGTGAGGGAAAAGAGAGATTTCATAGAGGTGGCATCAAGAACTTGAGAAGAGTAATACTTTGTTTTTTCTGAAATAATGAAAGATTTGACTTTGTTTACTTGTTTTCGAAAGAGCTGCTTATTAATTTCCGTTTTTGATTTTCGCCACTGCCGCTCTAGTTGCCTGCATTTGCGCTTTGCGACCAGGATGTCATGAGTGTACCATGGTGCACATGGCCTATCAGGCAGGAGACGGTCAGTGGGAGGTGCATGCTCATCAAGCAGTGGCTGAGAACATCATTGTAGTGTTTAGAGGGGTTATTGTTGTCAGAGGTTTGTGATAGGCGTTCAGTCCAGTTGTACAGCCACTGTAGCAGGTGTGAAGTTTCCAAAGACAAGGAGTTGCCTCCGCTCTGCTGCAGATACCTTGTGCTTACGAATACCTAGATTCAACCAATCCACTGTTGGCCGT
>CM054165.1:35620981-35623481 GCA_028751875.1 Rapana venosa
AGGAGAGAGAGAGAGAGAGAGAGGAGGGGAGAGTGGAGAGAGAGGGAGTGAGAGGAGAGAGAGAGAGAAGAGAAAGAAGAGTGTGTGTGTGAGGTGTGGGTAGTAGTGTGGTGTGTGCATGTTTGTGCATGTGCGTTTGTGTACGTGCGCGGTTGTGTATATATGTGCGTACGTGTACGTTTTTCCATGTGTGTGTCCTTGCGTGCACTGCGTATGTGAGTGCATGGGTTTGAGGAATGTGCCTAAGAGAGCATGTCCAAAGCATGCAGCTTGCATCAGATGACTGTCTGACAGGTGTGACTGCTGTCAGAGTTCAATGGGAGATGATGAATTTATTTTATTTTATTTTTTATTTTATTTTATACCACTTTAAGTCACGAGATTTCTCTGCGTGAAATTCGGGCTGCTCTCCCCAGGGAGAGCGCGTCGCCACAAGAGCAGCGCCACCCTTTCTTTTTTTTTTGTTTTGTCTGCAACTGTATTTGTTTTCCTATCAGAGTGGCTTTTTTCTAAGAATTTTGCCAGGGACAACTCCCTTGTTGCCGTGGGTTCTTTTACGTGCGCTGAAAATTTTGTGTAACACACGGGACCTCGGTTTATCGTCTCATCCGAAAGACTAGCGCCCAGACCACCACTCATGGTCTAATGGATAGGGAAAAATTTCGGGCCCAAACGGGGCACGAACCACGCACACACCCGACCCGGACTTTTCGCATTCTAGACAGGCGCGTTACCTCTAGACCACCGATCCATGAATTAGTTTGAAGGTGGAGAACAGGGGATTCACTTAACAGGTACATTTAGTGCAGGAAAGTGTGGTTGTGTGTGGGGGTGTGTGGGGGTGGATGGGGGTATATGGGGTGGGGGTGGTAATGTGTGTGTGTGGGGGGGGGAGGGGGTATGTGTATAGTGGTGGGTGTAGTGTGTGTGTAGAATTAGAATGTGCGTGTGTGTGTGTGGTACAGAGAGAGTCTGTTTGTGTGTATACGTGTGTGTGTGTGTGTGTGTGTGTGTGTGTGTGTGTGTGTGTGTGTGTGTGTGTGTGTGGTGTGGGGGGAGTATGTGTTTGTATGTGTTTGTGTTGTGTGTGTGTGTGTGTGTGTGTATGAGTTTGTGTTTGTGTGTATGCGTGTGTGTTTCTGTTTGTGCTTGTGTGTGCGTGTGTGCGTGCTTGTGTATGAGAGAGAGAGAGAGGGGTGGGGGTGGGGGAGAGGCTTTGATGTTTTGAACAATTCATTACCATTGCCTATTGACAAGAGGGGAAGGGGGTTACACGCGACTTTCTTTTATAAATACAAACAAGTACAAAAGAAATTATATAATGCAATTAACGTAATGAAAAGAATACAGTTAAAGCTCTGGCGTCAATGCAGCTACAGAAAGAACACAAAATAACAAGCCGATATTAAACAAACAGGAAACAATGAACAACAGCTGAAAGAATATCAAGAACGTTATAAAATGTTATAGTCGACCATCCAATCAAATTCTACGTGAAATTCAAATTTCACATTTCCGTTTCATTCAGACAATGACAATGACAAATGACACTATTCTTTTATTTCCAGGATAATGAATAAGCACCCATGTGCTTTTTTACATCCAGTCCCCCCGCCCATAGGGATACATCTTAATAATAAACCCAATACTCATACAAGAGAGAGAGACAGAGACAGAGAGAGACACAGAAAGAGAAGAGAGGAGACAGACAGAGAGACAGAGAGAGAGAGAGGAGACAGACAGAGAGACAGAGAGAGAGAGAGGAGACAGCCAGAGAGACAGAGAGAGAAGATAGGAGAGGGACAGACAGAGAGACAGAGACAGAGAGAGAAGAGAGGAGACAGAAAGACAGAAAGACAGCCACACACACACACCACACACACACACACACACACACACACACACACACACACAACACACACACACACACACAATTTGATTTGTATAGTTTACCATAGATTAGGTTGTTTTTTTATTCTATGTCTGCATATACATTATCTTTTTTTTTTCTCGCTTTTTTTCTTTCTTTAGATAGATGGCTTGATGAAAAAAAGCAAATGCACTGCTTATTCAATGTACCATCTGAAAATAAAAGTTTGACTTGACTTGACTTGACTTGACACACACACACACACAACACAACACACACACACACACACACACACACACACACACACACACACACACACACAGAGGCCCAAACGGGGATCGAACCACCATCTCACACACTTGGAATCCAGGAATTTCGCTTTCTAAGCAGACGCGTTACCTCTAGACCATCCCATTCACTTTCACTCCCATGGGACTGACATCAGGACGCTGGAACATAATTCTTCCTTTTAAGAGACAAGAGAGAAATCGATAGCAGGCGACAGCGTGAGGGGATGTGTGGAGCCAAACACATTGCCTCTCTGATCCACTTATCTCTCCCTCCCCTCTCTCTCTTTCTCTTTGTGTGTGTGTGTGTGTGTGTGTGTGTGTGTGTGTGTGGTGTGTGTGG
>CM054165.1:35640981-35665981 GCA_028751875.1 Rapana venosa
TGTGTGTGTATGTGTGTGTGTATGTGTGTGCGTGTGTGTATGTATGTAAGCGTGCGTGTGTGCGTGTGTCTATGTGCGTATGTATGTGTGTGTATGCATGTGTGTATGTGTATGTGTATGTGTGTGTTGTGTGCATGCGTGTGTGTGTGTGTGGTGTGGTGTGTGTGTGTGTGTGTGTGTGTGTGTGTGTGTGTGTGTGTGTGTGTTGTGTGTGTGGTGTGTGTAAGCGGCGAGTACGACAAAGAATGCTACAATGAAGAAACAGAACTCTCCATGAAGTTAGGTGATTTTATTGTTTGGTTTGTTTTTGTTTTATTTTGAAGTTAAGAGAATAAGCATTCATGTACTTTTGTATGTCCAGTCCCCGTGTGCTATGCTGTATAGTAAATTTTGTTATCCGTTCCCACCGGCACACATTATCTACTCTTTCAAAAAAACAGAACAGGTTTAAACGGGTCCACAAGCTGTTCTGCGGGCGTTCGCATAGACAAGTAGAAACACACACACACACACCCCACACACACACACACACACACACACACACACACACACACACACACACACCCCAAACACACAAAACACCACACACAGGTCGATTTCTCGCATCCCTTCTCATGTACTTTATTTGTATTTGTATCTTATTCTTTTATATCGAGGATAATGAAATAAGCACTTTTGTGCTTTTTTACATCAAGTCCCCGTGTGTATGCGGTTTTGTAAATTGTCATCTGTTCCCACGGCACACAATCGCCTACTCTTCCGAAAAGCGGAACAGTATTTAACGTGTGCGCAAGATGTTCTGCATGCGTTCGCACACGGGGCCTCGGTTTATAGTCTCATCCGAAGGACTTTTGGGCAGAGTGGAGTCTGCACTGATGTTAACTCCAGGGGAAAATATCCCCTTGAACGGGAATCGAACCCGGGTCGTCAGATTGCGAGCGCTATGTTCTGACCACTAGGCTATCCCGAGCCCCTATGAGGTAATCATTTGTGAACATCTGAAACAGCGAGTAGGAGTCTGGTGATTTCATGCAAACTTTTGATACCTCGCCCAGAAGATAATTCTTCGGCACACACTAACACTATCATGAAAGGGAAAATCGTCTAAGCAGATGAATATTGTAAAAGAAAGTGATCTGAAAAGTAATTCTATTATTCTATTATTATTGAGGAGGGTGAAGTGCCAAAGGTTCGTTGGGTGGTTATGCCTGCTTGAATTTGATTAGCCGCATAATTATTTCTATCTATCTATCTGTCCCGTAGTCTGACGACCGTGGGGGCACCCTCAAAGACTCAACAACCAGTTCCCTCCATTCCTCTCTGTTCTGCCTTTCTCGGGGTTTTGTTGAGTTCTAGGCCTGTCCATTCGCTGATGTTATCCTCCCAGCTCTTCCTTGGTCTGCCTCTTCTTCTTCCTCCTTGGACAGTGCCTTGTAAAACTGTCTTTGCAAGTCCTTTGGATCTTGTGACATGCCCATACCATTTAAGTTTACGTTTTTTTACGATCGTTAGAAGGTTCTCATAGGGTCTAATGGTTTGCTGGATTCTGTTATGCACGCTTTACTTATTTACTACAGGGAAATAGTAATGAAGGATGTAAGAATATGCAGTTACAACTTCAACATTATTACACAATTATTCTTCTGAATATACCCACAATCATTAACATTTTGGAAAAATAACTATCAATGACAGTATATACGACTTTCCGAGCAAGAAGTTAAACTGCGGACTGACATATTAATTATTCTAGGTGTTAATTCTGTGGAAGACTTCTTGCCACATGCCTCAGCAGTGCTTTAAAGCTTCTCTTTGTGGGACTTGATAAGGAGACGCTTTTCATTAGTCAAAAATGTCTGTCGCATTCACGAGAATATTTGATATTTTTGGTGGTCTGTTACAGCTGCCATCCAAAGATGATGACACATAGAGAAAGACAATATGCTCAAGATATATGTTGCATAACAAACTCAAAATGTATATGTAAGATAATGGTCACCTAGTCGATCTGTGTTCCTTATGTTTGGGGATCCTATGAAAAGGATGCAAAGGAGGTCATAAGATGTGAATCCAGTCAAGGGGTCAGTCTCCCCTGGATACTTATGGCAATGTAGCTATACACTGACAGCGCCAAAACAGGCAAGGACAGTTGAAATAAACTCTTTCTCATTTCGATCTACAAGAGGCACAATGTCACACTTGACCAAAGAAAATGTAATATTCCTAAATATAATAGTGGAGAAAGACAAATGAAAATATCTAGTAACGACTTCTCCATCATTTTTATATATATATATATATATATATATATATATATATATATATATATATATATATATGAGAGAGAGAGAGGGGGGGGAGGAGGGAGAGAGAGAGAGAGGGGAGAGAGGAAAAGAGAGAGAGGAGAGAGAGGGGAGAGAGGGGGAGAGAGAGAAGAGAGAGAGAGAGAAGAGAGGAGAGAGAGAGAGAGAGATTCTAATCCATGAAAACAAGTACAGATAACCAATAACAAGTTCTTCCTTAAAATGAACATGATTTTTGTAAAACATTGGGAGGAAAAGGAAAAACCGGTTTGATTAGCTTAAAGTCATTCAAATGAGCACTTGAGGCATTAGGGAGCAAGGACCATGCCTTGGACCTCACCTGACTTCATACCCGCTCCTGCATGAGCACTCTAGAGGTCGTGTGTGTGTGTGTGTGTTGTGTGTGTGTGTTTGTGTGTGTGTGGGGTGTGTGTGTGTGTGTGTGTGTGTGTGTGTGTGTGTGGTGAGAGAGAGAGAGAGAGAGAGAGAGAGACAGACAGACAGAGAGACAGAGAGAGAGGCAGACAGAGAGACGGAAAGATACAAAGACACAGACAGAGAGAGACAGAGACAGGCAGAGAGGAGAGAGACAGAAAGATACAGAGACACAGACAGAGAGAGAGAGAGAGAGAGAGGGGAGAGAGAGAGGAGTACAGGCAGACAGAGAGACAGAAAGATACAGAGACACAGACAGAGAGAGACAGAGAACATAGATAGGCAGACAGAGAGAGAGAGAGAGACAGAGAGAGACAGAGAGAGAGGACAGAAAGAGAGAGACAGAGATAGGCAGAAAGAGAGACAGAAAGATACAGAGACACAGACCACAGAGAGAGAGACAGACAGGCAGACAGAGAGACAGAAAGATACAGACACAGAGAGAGACAGAGACAGGCAGACAGAGAGATAGAAAGATACAGAGACGCAGAGAGAGAAAGGAGAGAGAGAGAGAGAAAAGAGAGAGAGAGAGAGAGAGAGAGAGAGAGAGAGAGAGAGAGAGAGAGGGGAGAGAGAGAAAAGAGAGAGAGAGAGAGAGAATACACATTTTAAAAAAACGAAACAAAAAAAAGGGCACACTCATTGATACCCAGGTGGAAATGAGTGAGAAGAGTGCATGTTCTGGGTGACCCTTCTGAGTGTTAAGCTGGGGAACACCCAACAACAACAACAACAACAATACCAACAAACAGCAGCAGCAGCAGCAGCAGCAACAACAAAACAACAACAGCAACAGCCACAACAACAGCCACAACAACAACAACAACATCAAGTAATATTTCCCCAGCAACCCACATCGCTGCTGGCATTGCAGACATTGATCTGACAGATTTCATTTTGTCAGCAAAAAACAACAACAACAAACAACAACAACAACAACAACAACAAACAACGACAACAACAAACGACAAGAACGAAAAAACGAAGTCTTATTGATGTTTGTGTCCACCATGTAATTGGCAGGAAAGGATTTCTGTTTTCTTAGCGGGAGTTTGGTTTGATCGGGTTATTATTTTGTTGTTGTTGTAAAGTAGCATGTGTGTGTGTATGTGTGAGTGTGTGTGTGTGTTGTTGGTTGTGGTGTGTGTGGGTTGGTTTTTTGGTGTGTGTGTTGGTTGTGTGTGTGTGTGTCTGTGTGTGTGTCTGTGTGTGTGTCTGTCTGTGTGTCTCTCTGGTGTGTGTCTGTGTGTCTGTCTGTCTGTGTGTGTGTCTGTGGGGTGTTGGTTGGTTGCTTGTATATGAGTTGTGTGTGTGTGTGTGTGTGTGTGTGTCGGTTGTGTGTGAGTTGGTTGTGTGTGTGTCTGTGTGTGTGTGTCTGTGTGTGTCTGCGTGTGTGTCTGTGTGTGTATGTGTGTGTCTGTGTCTCTGCCTCTGTCTGTGTGTGTGTGCGAGTATGTGCACGCTCTTTGGAGAAAGTGGCAGACGTTATACGCAGAAAAATACACACACACACACACACACACACCACACACACACACCCACAGACACACACACCCACAGACACCCACACACAACCAACACCACAAAAACCAACAAACCAACACACACACAAAACACACAACATACACACACTCACACACCACACACTAACCACACACACACCATACCTACACACCCCCCCCCCACACACACACACATACCCACACACACACAAACCCACACACACAAACACTCACACAAACACACACACACGCACACTCACACATCAAGTGACATGACTAAACATGGAGACATCGAGGCCAGCAAGAAGACAGCAGGCAGCAGAGAGACTCCAGAAACGTCACCCTCACCGTCACCATCACCGTCACCGTCACCCTCACCGTCACCATCACCCTCACCGTCACCCTCACCATCACCATCACCCTCACCCTCACCCTCACCCTCACCATCACCGTCACCGTGGTCACCGTCACCCTCACTGTCACCATCACCCTCACCCTCACCGTCACCCTCACCCTCACCCTCACCATCACCCTCACCGTCACCGTCACCGTCACCCTCACCATCACCGTCACCCTCACCATCACCGTCACCATCACCCTCACCGTCACCCTCACCCTCACCGTCACCGTCACCGATCCCTCACATTCCGAATCCTTTGGGGCGCCTTCGAAGCTTTGTCAACAGAAGGACGGGAGCACTGGTTCTCCGCCACCCTCCAACTTTCCCATGCTGGCTCCAAGCGCCATACCCCGGGACGTCGCCTCAGCAGGCGTGTCTACTCCACAAACATGGACAGAAAAGCAGGAACGAAGCTGGCATCATTCAGGGGACAGACAGACAGACAGACAGACAGACATATAGATAGATAGATAGATAGATAGATAGGTAGATACATAGATAGGTAGATAGATAGATACATAGATAGATGGACAGACAGACAGACAGACAGACAGATAGACGATAGATAGATAGATAGGGTAGATAGGTAGATAGATAGATAGATAGATACATAGATAGATAGATAGATACAAAAGATTTGATAGATTTGATAGATAGATAGATAGATAGATAGATAGATAGACAGATAGACAGACAGATACATAGATAGATGGACAGACAGACAGACAGACAGATAGATAAGATGGACAGACAGACAGACAGACAGATAGATAGATGGACGGACAGACAGACAGACAGATAGATAGATGGACAGACAGACAGACAGACAGATAGATAGATGGACAGACAGACAGACAGACAGATAGATAGATAGACAGACAGACAGACAGATAGATAGATAGATAGATAGACAGACAGACAGATAAATAGACAGACAGATAGATAGACAGACAGACAGATAGATAGATAGATAGATAGATAGACAGACAGACAGACAGACAGATAGATAGACAGACAGATAGATAGATACAGACAGACAGACAGATAGATAGATACAGACAGACAGATAGACAGATAGACAGACAGACAGACAGACTGGCAGAAAGACATACATACAGACAGACAGAGACAGAAAGACAGAAATAGCAGAGAGACAAACAGACAGACTGACAGGAGACAGACAATGACAGATACAGACAAAGGCATTCAGAGACAGAGAGAGACAGCAGACAGACAGACTGACAAACAGGCAGACACAGAACTAGTGAGATAAACATGAAGAAAATGACACACAAAATGAGTTTCAATTCCATGAAGTTCAGTTTATCCTTGAGCATTTTCAGAGGCATGGACAACGACAAAGTTGGAACGTATAATTACAGCAGATAAAGAAAAACCTGAAGACAGCATGGAGCAAGCTAATCAGCAGAATATCATCAGAACGAAACAGCAGAAAGCAAAGGAAAGAACACAGGTTCCTATAAATCGAGTACTAAACCATGTTTGAACATTTGTGATAAACGTTGCAAATTGAAGTTGGACAGATTTTTGTGAGCTGTGCTTTTAAAAGATATCGCACAGCGAAAACATTCATTTTACAGCGCAGAGTTTTTGTGGAACATCATTATTTAGTCTACATTATTTTCCAAAACAATATTTTGGATGTTAAAACACAAACTGAAATTCCTCATCTGTCTTGTTTATATCAGTTGTTTCACAAATGCTTAGAATTTTTTTTTACATCTCGATATGTCTCCATAGTTTAATTTTGAGTTGTAGCTATTACATAACTATGAATTCTTGTCATAAAAACGCTTACGAACTAGGTAAGTGACTAATAATTATAATTATACTGTTCAAAACCAAGCTCTCAACTAAATGTTCTAAGTTCTAATTTTATCCAAAAAATGTAACAAACCCATGAAAAATATCCTGTAGAATTTCTAGCCTCATTACATTTCTTCTCCATGGTTGAACTTTCATACAGCAACTATTGTTGTCTGATATAATTATGAGCTGAAAATGCGTCACGCTGCCGTTAAGCGCCTGACAAGTCAGATCCAGCGCATACCACTTCAGTGTAAGAGAGAATTGTTCTCTTTTAAGTCTTTTCTGAAAAAAAGGCAAGAGAATGGACCAAGAAGGCAGAAAATAGACAAGAAGGAGGTGACAGGAAGATGAGGAACAAGGCAGAAACAAAGAGAGGGATAGAAAAGAGGGAATTCCTCGCACAGAATTTCCAGAAGGTGGGGATGCTGTTTATACTGACAGGCCCCCGGCATCCCCACGGGGGACTTCATGACACAAGGTACAAGATGGTCATACATTTACCGCAGCCATAGCCTTCAACACCCCATTAATGTTGTAGCAATGAGGCGGTCCATTGTTCTCATGTGCATCCAGTTTAGTTTATTCTGGGTATTTCTACCTACAACCAGAGTCCTGCCAATGAAAACTGTTGTGTAGTGTTTCTGTCCACTTGGCGAAATATGTTTGAAGTTGTGTGCATGATACCAGGTATTCATAACAGTCTTGTTGTCCCCTGTATTGCGGGTATGGTTTTGTTGTTGTTGTTGATGTTGTTTTGTATTTGGGGATGGTTTGTGTGTTGTTCTTCAATTTAACGTCAGTTAACATTAAGTGAAATTAGAAACAAAAAGGCAAACAATTCAGAAAAAAACGGTTAAGAAACTGTGTAACTACTGTAACCATAATACAATGAAAGAAATGACTTTACCTTGTGAATAACTCTATAACTAATTAAACTACAACACATCAAAAAATACACGTCATGTATTCCACGCCAAAAGAGCACTGGATAAAAAAAGGTAACAATTTCGAAAATTATACCATGGTGGGTAGAATGCATCTGCTTCAAGTCATTTGATTTGGCGTGTGTGTGTGTGTGTGTGTGTGTGTGTGTGTGTGTGTTGTGTGTGTGTGTGGTGTGTGTGTGTGTGTGTGTGTGTGTGTTTGTGTGTGTGTGTGTTTTGTGGTGGGTTTTTTTTTGGTTTTTGTGTGCTTCTTTTCTCTTTTGGGGGGAGGGGTGGGAAGAGGAGTGTGGAGGGGGGTAGGGGGGGGGGTCGTTCCTTGGCTAGAGCTCCAAGGTTCATCACTGCTCAGAGTGTGGAGAATGTTTCCATTGTTTGCGCTCACAACGAAGATAACAACAAACCTTACTTCAAGCATGCACGTTTATATATCTAACAAATCATTTCTTTAGAAAAAGCAGACAAGTAAAAATACAGAGCCAATTTTCGGGATAGCTCAGTGGTCGGAGCACTCGCTTTCCCCCAGCCAAGTTAAGCAGCGTCGAGCGTGGTTACCAGTTGGATGAGTGACCGTTTGCGCGCCTTGGCTTCAGTACAGTTCCCCCAGTTCACCCAGCTGTAAATGGGTACCTGCCCTCTGTAGGGTCAGGGAAGGTAAAGCAGCGAGGGAGAGGAGATGGGCGCCGCCCTCAATATGCTGGCCCTAGAGAAGTGAGGTCTCTGACGCCTCGCTCCCCTACGACTTTATAAGGTGATGGGACACCTTTACCTCCTTTACCTTCAAACCTTCCTCAGGCTCACAGATTGGCCATTTGACAGTAAAAACCAAACACGAACCTATAATCATAGACATAAAAATGAGTACATTGAAAACGATTCTGTTTGAAAAACAAATCATTTCTTCTCTGCTCTATCAGAAGAAACGAAATCACACCACACAATAATGAAGAGTGTGTCAGAGGCTTTCGACAGGGTTGGTAAAAGAAGCCAGTTTCTCCACACGATCCATGTCATGTCACTGCCGGCTGATCGACAAAGAATGACAAAGACACGGGAATAGAGCAACACTGCTCTCTGCAGTTGACATTTCAGCCAGAGAATATAGGATACCAGCCGAACTGATGCTTCGCTGATGAAGCCACAAATGTAGGTACATCACACACTTCATCACTGACTGACTGGTGGGGTTTTGTTTGGTTGTTTGGTTAGTTTTTTTGGTGTGTGTGTGTGTGTGTGTGTGTGTGTGTGTGTGTGTGTGTGTGTGTGTGTGTGTGTGTGTGTGTGTGTGTGTGTGTGTGTGTGTGTAAACTCGTCGTTTGTTCTGCATATCCAAACACTTTCCAGTTACTACCATTTTCCTTCTCTGAGAGTTAGAGTGTTACCAACTTAGAACGCTATCACTCTGCCATTTTACGCTCGCTATGTTTTCTTTTTCCGCTGAATTTATTTTTTGTTCCAGGAAGATTTCATTCTCTCTCTCTCTCTGAAACACTTTATTGAAAAACTGCTACAATTTGATATACTCAGTATGGATGATTTTTCTTAGCATCTTCTCTCTATGATTGGGTTATGGTTGATTTAAGGTTTATAATCATGTAATTTTCTTCTGTATTCAATCATAAATTGTATTGACATCATCTTTTGTATGAGTTCGCTATATATATTTGTGTGTATTTCTTCTTTAATCAGTCATAAATCATTATTTGTTTGTGCATTTGCTTTGCCAGTGATATGAATGAACTCACTGTTCCACCCTGAGCCCAACAAATGTATTGTGGTCCAAGGCCAATGTACATTAAATCATTTCAGAGTTCAGAGTTCAGAGTTCTCTCTCTCTCTCTCTCTCTCTCTCTCTCTCTCTCTCTCTCTCTCTCTTTCTCTCTCTCTCTCTCTCTCTCTCTCTCTCTCTCTCTCTCTCTCTCTCTCTCTCTCTCTCTCTCTCTCTCGCTCTCTCTCTTCTCTGATGAGACCAAGGCCCGTGTGCGAACGCACGCAGAACATCTTGCGCACACGTTAAAACCCGTTCCGCTTTTCGGAACAGTAGGCCATTATGTGCCGGTGGAAACGGATGACAAAATATACAAAACTGCATACACACGGGGTCTGGATGAAAAAAGCACATGAGTTCTTATTCTATTATCTTCGAAATAAAAGAATAAAATAATTTTTTTTTAAATATCTCTCATCTCTATCACACACACACAAACACACACACACACACACACACACACACACACACACACACACACACACACACACACACACACACACACACACACACACACACACACACACACTGCTATTATTGAAAACAAGCTCGACAAAATCCCCAATTAACAGCGGTTGACATTTGATAAAGAAAAACACATTAAAAAAATCAAAAAATGATAGATTCTCCCACCACCTCCCATAACAAACTGATAGATTCTCCCATCACCTCCCATAACAAACTGATAGATTCTCCCATCACCTCCCATAACAACTGATAGATTCTCCCATCACCTCCCATAACAACCCCATAACAAACTGATAGATTCTCCCATCACCTCCCAAAACAAACTGATAGATTATCCCATCACCTCCCATAACAAACTGATAGATTCTCCCATCACCTCCCATAACAAACTGATAGATTCTCCCATCACCTCCCATAACAAACTGATAGATTCTCCCATCACCTCCCATAACAAACTGATAGATTCTCCCATCACCTCCCATAACAAACTGATAGATTCTCCCATCACCTCCCATAACAAACTGATAGATTCTCCCATCACCTCCCATAACAAACTGATAGATTCTCCCATCACCTCCCATAACAAGCTGATAGATTCTCCCACCACCTCCCATAACAAGCTGATAGATTCTCCCATCACCTCTCATAACAAGCTGATAGATTCTTCCATCACCTCCCCCTCCCCATCGCCACTTTATGTAAAAAACCAGAGATACAAATCTGCTATCCAGTATTTCAGTGTGCTGTATGCTGGAACATTTCTCCACATCAAAATCAGATTGCTTGGGACCCCCCCCCCCCCCCCCCCCCCCCACAGTGTGGAAAGCTCCCGAAAGTGCTTCCCATCTCATCTACGGGATAGCCTAGTGGTTAGAGCATTGCGCTCGCAATCTGACAACCCAGGTTCGATTCGCGTTCAAGGGGGATATTTTCTCCTGGAGTTAACATCAGTGCAGACTCCACTTTCCTCCAAAGTCCTTCAGATGAGACTATAAACCGAGGCCCCGTGTGCGAACACACGCAGAACATCTTGCGCACACGTTACATCCTGTTCCGCTTTTCGTAAGAGTAGGCCATTGTGTGCCGGTGGGAACAGATGACAGATTTCACAAAACCGCATACACACGGGGACTGGATGTAAAAAAGCACATAAGAGCTTATTCCATTATCCTCGATATAAAAGAGTAAAGTGAATAAAGAAATAAATCTACAGTCTCATCTCCTTTCCCATCCCTCCATCCACGAGGACAGACAGAGCTCTGGTTGTCTGCCTGTGGGAACGGATGACAAATTTCACAAAAACTGCATACACACGGGGACTGGATGTAAAAAATAAAGCAACACAAGTGTGCTTATTCCACATTATCCTTAAAATAAAAGAATGAAATAAAAGAATAAAACAGCTATCCGTTTAAAAAAAAAAAAGACATCCCTGCCTGCCAGTGCTGAATTAAGATCTACATTGAAGTGTTGTTGTGCTTTATTAAGTGCAGTTGTACATGTCAGCTGACAGCTGTTGCCAGAAACAAGTTCTATACGCTCCAACAGAAGATAGGTCTTGGGCCTTTGTTGTGATTTTCTTTTCTAGATGAAATACAGACGTAGAGGCAACATCCTTTATCTAAACAGTTTCATCTTTCGGCTAATATCTATGGCAATAGACAATTGCCATAGCCTCCAGTGAAAGTGAATCTTTGGACTTTTTACTACAGACTCTGTTTTATAAATGAGCTACAGACGTTAGATCAGCATCCTTTATTAAGAACAGCTTTATCTCTCGGCCAATATCTAGTACCAGAAACACTATAGCTCTCTAGGCTCCAACAGAAGTGAATGTTTGGACTTTTTATTTAAAATCTTGTTTTATAGAAGAGCTACAAACGTACACGCAATATCCTTTATTAAAACGGCTTTATCTCTCGGCTGATATCTATTACACGAAACAATATTTTTGGCTTCAACAGAAATAGGTCTTGGGAGTTTAGTTGTGAGATTATTTTATACGTGAGTTACAGACGTAGACACAAAATCCTCTATCAAAATCAGTTTTATTTGTCGGCTTATAAATTATCTATCGCAAGAAACAATTTCAATAGACTCCCACAGAAGTAAATATCTGGAGTTAATAAAAGATTTTATTTTATAGATGAGCTAGAGACATGCACAAACATCTGTAATCCAAAACAGCTTTATATATCAGCAAATATCTGTTACAAGAAACAGTATCTATAGGATCCAACAGAAACCATGTCTTTGGATTTTTGTCGTGAGCTTGTTTTATAAGTGATCTGCAGACATAGACGCAGCATCCTTTATATTTTTAAAAAAAACCAGCTTTATATCTCGGCTAACATCTATTACAAAAAAGGCTCCAACAAAAAAAACAACCGTCTTTGGATTTTTGATATGAGATTGTGTTATAAATGAACTACTGACGTCAATACACAAGAGACCCTTTATCAAAACATTTATATTCTCGTTTTTTTTCTTGGGAGGAAGTGCTGCTTTTACTTGTTTTTGTGTGTGTTCTGTTTTCTGTTTTTCTGGCATCCCACATTCCAGACACTAGGTCTCCCTGCCCTGCAAGAATGCAGGAAGAATTTCCATGAAGAAAAGAAAAAGCGAGAATTGAAGACCAGCCAGACCTCTGTTCATGGCCGACATGCAAATCAGGGAGAGGCCTGCGTTTGTGTGACCATGGAAGATGTTCCTTTTTCCCCAAAAGTGGATTTTGTAATTCTTTTCCCTGGGACAGGAAAGGGTCTGTGTCCAGGATGTTGGTTTTCGTTCAGATCTCTCTGTCTGTCTGTCTGTCTGTTTGTCTGTTCTCTGTGTCTTCTCTTCTGTTCCCTTTTCTGTCTCTCTCTGTCTCTCTTTGTCTGTCGTCTCTGTCTCCTTTTTCTCTCTCTCTCTGTCTCTTCTGTCTGTCTGTCTGTCTGTCTGTCTGGGCTGTCTGTTGTTGTCTCTCTCTCTTCTCTCTCTCTCTCTCTCTTTCTCTCTCTCTCTTCTCTCTCTCTCTCTCTCCTCTCTCTCTCTCCCTCTCTCTTCTGTGTCACTTCGTGTATTTTGTGCGTGTGTGTTTGTCTTGTGTGGTTTGTGTGTGGGTGTTTGTGTGTGTGTGTGTTTGGTGTGTATTGTGTGTTGTTGTGTGTGTGCGTTTGGTGGTGTTGTGTGTGTGTGTGTTGGTTTTTTTTGTGTGTGGGGGGAGGTGGGGGCGGGGCGGGGGGGGGGGGGGGGGGGGAGGAAGGGGGTTTTGTGTGTTGTTTTGTGTGTGTGTGTGTTGGTTGTGTGTGTGTATTTTATGTGTTGCGTGTTGTTTGTTATTGTTGTCATGCGCCGCGCGCGCGCGGTGTGTGTGTTTGTATTTGTTTGTGTGTATCTCACACAAACACCACACGCGCGCGCGCGCGACAACAAACACACACAAACACACCACACACACACACACCACACACCACACACACACACACACACAACATTGCCTCTGAATAATTTTAGGGGGAAGGACGGTAAACTGAAGAACTAATACAGACAGACGACAGAACGTGAGATGCCCACATATAGACAGACAGATAGTGAAAAGACATATGATATATATAAATAGGACAGAGGCAGCAGGGGGCAGAAGGACGCCTTACTGCATTTAATGACCTGAAGCAGGGCACAGACCAGCTGAAGCCACTTGAAGGCTGTCGTTGCACAGCTTCCAAAGACACTCACCTTCTTCCAATTACAGTTGGTTTTCCTTTTGTATTAGGGGGTTGGGGGGGGGGGGGGGGGAAGGGAGGGAGGGGGGGGAAAAAAAGGGGGGCAGGCAAATTCTGTATGTGAGTATGGCAAATTCTCTATTTATTATTTTTATTTTTATTTTTATTTATTCAAACTTTTTATATCGAGGATAAATGGTAAAAACTTTGTGTGCTTTTTTTTTTTTTAATCCAGTTTCCGTGTTGTATGCGGTTTGTAATTCGTATCAGTTCCCACCGGCGCACGATGGCCTACTCTTACGAAAAGCGGTACAGGGTGTAACGTGTGCGCGAGATGTTGTGCGACATCGAAGGACTGGCGTCTACACAGCTCCCAAGCAGCACTAAGCTCTTGCAGATTAGAGTTAGGGTTTTCCCTCTGTGATGTATAAGGCACCAGCGGCAGATGAAAGAAAGAAAGAAGAAGTGATGTATAGGAGGGGGGGGGGGGGAGGCAAACTTCTGTATGCGAGATATGTGACTTCTCTATGTGAGGTATGGCGGCAAAACTTCTGTATGTGATATATAGGGCCACACTTCTGTATGCGAGATATAGGGCCAAACTTCTGTATGTGAGATATAGGGCCAAACTTCTCTATGTGAGATATAGGGCCAAACTTCTCTATGTGAGATATAGGGCCAAACTTCTCTATGTGAGATATAGGGCAAAACTTCTGTATGTGAGATATAGGGCCACACTGCTGTATGTGAGATATAGGGCCAAACTTCTGTATGTGAGATATAAGGCAAAACTTCTGTATGTGAGATATAGGGCCAACATTTCTGTATGTGAGATATAGGGCCAAACTTCTGTATGTGAGATATAGGGCCACACTTCTCTATGTGAGATATAGGGCCAAACTTCTGTATGTGAGATATAGGACCAAACTTCTGTATGTGAGATATAGGGCAAAACTTTTGTATGTGAGATATGGTGCCAAACGTCTGTATGTGAGATATGGGGCAAAACTTCTGTATGTGAGATATAGGGCAAAACTTCCCTATGTAGGTATATGGGGCAAACTTCTGTATGTGAGATATAGGGCCAAAATTTCTGTATGTGAGATATAGGGCCAAACTTCTGTATGTGAGATATAGGGCCAAACTTCTGTATGTGAGATATAGGGCCAAACTTCTGTATGTGAGATATAGGGCCAAACTTCTATATGGGAGATATAGGGCCAACATTTGTGTATGTGAGATATAGGGCCAAACTTCTGTATGTGAGATTAGGGCAAAAGTTCTGTATGTGAGTTGTAGGGCACAACTTCTGTATGTGAGATATAGGGCAAAACTTCTGTATGTGAGATATAGGGCCAAAACTTCTGTATGTGAGATATAAGACCAAACTTCTGTATGTGAGATATAGGGCCAAACTTCTGTATGTGAGATATAGGGCCAAACTTCTGTATGTGAGATATGGTGCCAAACGTCTGTATTTGAGATACAGGGCAAAACTTCTGTATGTGAGATATAGGGCCCAAAACTTCTGTATGTGAGATTATATGACCAACATTTCTGTATGTGAGATATAGGGCCAACTTTCTGTATGTGAGATATAGGGCCAACATTTCTGTATGTGGATATAGGGCCACAGTGCTGTATGTAGTAATAGGGCAAACTTCTGTATGTATGGTTTTATGGGTTAAACTTCTGTATGTAGGTACATTGGGGCCAAACTTCTGTATGTGATATATGTGACTTCTCTATGTAAGATATAGGGCCAAACTTCTGTATGTGAGATATAGGGCCAAACTTCTCTATGTGAGATATGGGGGCAAACTTCTGTATGTGAGATACCAAACTTCTGTATGTGAGATACCAAACTTCTGTATGTGAGATACCAAACCTGTATGTGAGATACCAAACCTGTATGTGAGATATAGGCCAAACTTCTCTATGTGAGAAATAGGGCCAAACTTCTGTATGTGAGATATAGGATCAAACTTCTGTATGTGAGATATAGGGCCAAACTTCTCTATGTGAGATATAGGGCAAAACTTCCGTATGTAGGTATATGGGGCAAACTTCTGTATGTGAGATATAGGGCCAAACTTCTGTATGTGAGATATAGGGCCAAACTTCTGTATGTGAGATATAGGGCCAAACGTCTGTATGTGAGATATAGGGCCAAACTTCTGTATGTGAGATATAGGGCCAAACTTCTGTATGTGAGATATGGTGCCAAACGTCTGTATTTGAGATACAGGGCAAAACTTCTGTATGTGAGATATAGGGCAAAACTTCTGTATGTGAGATATATGACCAACATTTCTGTATGTGAGATATAGGGCCAACATTTCTGTATGTGAGATATGGGGCCAACATTTCTGTATGTGAGATATATGACCAACATTTCTGTATGTGAGATATATGACCAACATTTCTGTATGTGAGATATAGGGCCACAGTGCTGTATGTGAGATATAGGGCAAAACTTCTGTATGTAGGTATATGGGGTAAACTTCTGTATGTAGGTACATTGGGGACAAACTTCTGTATGTGATATATGTGACTTCTCTATGTGAGATATAGGGCCAAACTTCTGTATGTGAGATATAGGGCCAAACTTCTCTATGTGAGATATGGGGGCAAACTTCTGTATGTGAGATACCAAACTTCTGTATGTGAGATACCAAACTTCTGTATGTGAGATACCAAACTTCTGTATGTGAGATATGGGGCCAAACTTCTGTATGTGAGATATAGGCCAAACTTCTGTATGTGAGATATAGGCCAAACTTCTGTATGTGAGATACCAAACTTCTGTATGTGAGATACCAAACTTCTGTGTGTGAGATATGGGGCCAAACTTCTGTATGTGAGATATAGGGCAACATTTTTTTCATGTGATATATGGGACAAAACTTTCCCATTTAAGATCTAGAGTAAAACTTCCCTATCTGAGACAAGGGGTAAAATGTCCTGATGTAGGAAATTATGCAAAACTTCCCCTTAGGACAAAACTTCCCCATAGGACAAAACGTCCCCATAGGACAAAACTTCCCCATAGGACAAAACTTCCCCATAGGACAAAACTTCCCTATAGGACAAAACTTCCCCATAGGACAAAACTTCCCCATAGGACAAAACTTCCCCAAAGGGCAAAACTTCCCCATAGGACAAAACTTCCTTGACCAAAGGGCAAAACTTCCCCATAGGACAAAACTTCCCCAAGGGCAAAACTTCCCCATAGGACAAAACTTCCTTGACCAAAGGGCAAAACTTCCCCGTGTAAGAAATGACGCAGAAAACCTGCCCATGAGGCAACACGTCCCAATGTACAAACAAGGCGCAAAAAACTTCTCTATATGTGATATGGGGCAAAATTTCTCTATATGTGATATGGGGCAAAACTTTATATGCAATATGACGCAAAATTTCTCTATATGTGATAGGGAGCAAAACTTCTCTATATGCAATATGGGGCAATATTTCTCTATATCAGACATGGGGCAAAGCTTCTCTATATGCAATATGGGGCAATATTTCTCTATATGAGACACAGAGCAAAACTTCTCTATATGCAATATGGGGCAATATTTCTCTATATGAGACACAGAGCAAAACTTCTCTATATGCAATATGGGGCAAAATTTCTCTATATGAGACATGGAGCAAAACTTCTCTATATGCAATATGGGGCAACATTTCTCTATATGAGACACGGAGAAAAACTTCTCTATATGAGACATGGAGCAAAACTCTATATGAGACATGGAGCAAAACTCTATATGAGACGTGGAGCAAAACTTGCCAATGTAAGATGTAGGGCAAAAAATTGCCTATCTGACACATGGAGCAAAACTTCCCTATATTAGAGAGTATTGAGCAAAAATTGTCATAGAAGTTAATTCGGCAAACTTAGTTATGTGAGTACTGGGGTACAACTTCCCCATGGGAAATTAAAACTTCCCGATGTAAGAAATGGCACCAAAAATTATCCATGAGGCAAGGCTTCCCTACAATGATGAAACACAGAGCGAAACCTTCCCTGTGTCAGCAATGCATGCACTAAACTTCCCCACGCTAGAAACGGGGCAAAAGGTCACCATGGCAAATAAAAAGAAACAATTTCTATTATCGATGTTTAAGGTATGGAGCAATCTCTTCAGTGCCTTGTCTGCCCACAGGAGCGTGACATGGCTGTCACTGGATCCCAGAGGTGTGGGGTGTCACTGCTCGTTCAGCCGTTCATCACAGCCTTCACAGCTCTGCACACACAGTCCCCTTCCTCCTCCAGTCCTATTTTCTCCATCTCTTTCTTCTTTCTAACACACTCGTACGGAACGCGAACAAATCTGGGTTCGACCCTTATCAGAAGCTAAATTTTGCCCCCCCCTTCCATTGTCTAGATTGTGAGTGCGGGTGCTGGTCATTTAGATGATGCAGTAAACTGTAGGGTATGTGGCTTGGACGATGCTAGCTGTTTTTCTGAGTGGTTAGGATCGTGTGGCTTTAATCGCATTGGTCCATGAGGTTGTGGGTTCGAATTTTGGCAGTGGCGTCTGATGAATTATAGGAGATGGAGGGAGGAGGGGTAGAGGGTGCGGTTTTGATATCAGGGATCAATTTTTAAGTGTGCATCTGAGTTCTATTCGTGTATAATGTCATACACATGCTGAAAATCAAATAATTATTCACTTTTTTAAAAAAAATCCCTGCAAGTCATATCAGCGTTTGGTGGGTTATAGAAACACAAGAACATGCCCAGCATGCATCCTGTACACAAAAAATGAGCTGTTCTGAAATGGCAACGTGTCATCTGAAGCCAGCAGGCAGACCACCTGCAAGAGTTAACAAAAGCACTGGAGAAGACCAGGCGCTACACATCCCACCCAGTGAGAGAAGGCGGAGAAGAAGAAGGGAAGAAGATGAAGAAGAAGAAAGAAGAAGAAGAAGAAGAACAACAACAACAACAAACAACAAGAAGAACAAGAACAAGAACAAGAACAAGAACATGAACAAGAACAAGAAGAAGAATTGCTAAGAAGAAGAAGAAGAGATACTGTCTAATCCTTAGGGAATCAAACCACGGACTTTCTGCTGTCCAGTCAGTTTTAAGATACACTACACCACAGAGGAGGGGGTGGGATGGGGGGGGGGAGGGTACGCTCACATGAGTCATCCAGCCCCCCAGCCCCCATTCCACACCCTACACCCAACACCCATCCCCGGGAACAATCTCTCTCTCACCTCTGTCTCTTGTTCTCTGTTTTCTTTGTAATGTGTCTTGGGTTGGGATGGTGAAGAAGGGGAAATAAAATACAGTACAACACTATACAATGCAATACAACACAGTACAGTACGATACAATACAATACGATATAATACAATACAATACGATATAATACAATACAATACGATATAATACAATACAATACGATATAATACAATACAATACGATATAATACAATACAATACGATATAATACAATACAACACAATACAGTATAGTATAATACAATGCAACGTAATACAATGCAATGCAACGCAATACAACACGACACATGCATAATACAATACAATGCAATGCAAAAAAATCCAATACATTGCCATGCAATAAAGTACAGTACAACACAATATGATGCAATACAATACCTAAAAATTCAATCCAATCCAATGCAACCCTATCCAATCCAATCCAATCCAATAGGATAGGATATCGTCCTGCAGGTGAAGAACGCTCACAACCAGTCAACTAACAACCTGTGCCCGGGGATTGAACCCTGTGACTCAGATTACTCCAGACAACAAGCCACACATTCTAACCCCCAAACAACTATTTGGCCACCCACAACCCCCCCCCCCTCCCCCACCAACCACCCCCCCCCCCAACCCCACCACCCCCACCTACGCACCCTAAAGCAGACGAAAAATAAACCGATTTCCATGGAGTCTGCGACATTGATATCACGACATTGCAAGCTGATGGTTTCCACTCTTGGTGGGAGCTAGAATTAATCGTTCCTGTTTGGGCGTGATGGATGAGGAGGTTTATATGAGGCCCCCTGTTTCAATACCCCCACTCCATGACAACGTCCACTACCACCACCACCACCACCACCACCACCGATATCATAAAGTGGCAATAAATAATTCATAGCTGAGGTGTTTGTCTTCGGGTCAGGTCTACCAAGGGAGGGAGTATCTCAGTGGTCAGAGCACTCACTCTCCCCCAGCCAAGGTTAAGCAGCGTTGTTGAGCGTGGCTGCCTCTTGGGTCAGTGACTGACCGCTCGTGTGCCTTGGCTTTGGTTGTTCTCCCTGTCCAGCCAGCTGTTAATGGGCACACGCCCTCTTTAGGGTCAGGAAAGGTCTTTCGTTTATTATACCACTTTAAGCCATGTCAGATTTCTCTGTGGTAAAAGCAGTGAGGGAGAGGAGATGGGCGATGCCTTCAACATGCTGGCCCTTAGAGAAGTTGAGGTCTCTGACACCTTGCTTCCCAAGGGTTACATAGGTTATGGGAGCACTTTTGCCTTTCACCTTTTACCGTGTCTATCTGTAGACCCAGTTACTAGTTTGTCGGGTGTTGGTTTTTTTAAAAAATAATCAATATCAAGGCAAAGAATTATGACTAGATAGTCTTTAGGCAATATTGAATACAGGACCAATCACTGAATGGTTACTTTAAATAAAACTATAACCTATCTTTTTCATTAATGTCTCTCTCTCTCTCTCTCTCTCTCTCTCTCTCTCTCTCTTTCTTTCTTTCTTTCTTTCTTTCTTTTGGCTAACAATAGGATTCAGACATGCACGCAATCTTACAAAAAAAAGAAACTATTAATCTAGGTCAAAGCCTAAACGCTTGCTAGTTGTAAGCCCTAACGAGATCGCTAACAAAACGTCCAAATACATGCTGTGTTTTTGCTACAACAGAGATGAATCAGTTATATGGCTGTCCACATCATCGTCTGACTAAAGGACTAACCAGACCATAAGCTTCTCTCACTGGCAGCATCCCTCAATCCTGTGCCCTGAGAATCCATGAAGTCAGCAGGGCAGTGCAGCGAAGACCCTGAAAATGGAGAAGGAAGGAGGATCGTGTCAGTGTCATTGGGTATGCATGGTGGTCATCAACATCAAACCTCATGATACCAACAGGTGAGACAGATGAGAAAATCGATCACAAGCTTATATAAATAAATAAATAAATAAATATATATATATATATATATATATATATATATCAAGGAAAGACCTTACACCCCAATATGAAATATTTCATTTAAAACTATTGTCACACTTAACAACTAACTATAAATATATTGTTTCCAATTCAGCGCAAAACCAAAACACACACACACACACACACATATTATATTATATATATATATATTTTATATATATATATATATATATATATATATATATATATATATATATATATATATATATATATATATATATATAAAATCCTTGAGTCAATGTCAAACTAAAGAGCCAATCCAAATCACTTTCCCCCCTTAAAACACTGGTGTTGATGAACATAGTCCAATCTCTTACCAGTTTCTTGAAACCAATGTTGGACTAAACAAAAACATACCACAATCGCACAGTAACCATATCAACTCCAAACAGAAAAAAATATACCCACAAACAGACAACTCAAGCCTGAGACTTGAACCCCTGCTTCAAAAGTACTTCAGCCACCAATCCACAAACTCTAACCACTCAGCTGTTTGACCTCCCCCTCTTCTCGCCTCCCCCTCCTCCTCCCCCTTCTCTCCCTCTTCCCCAATAAAGCATGGAGGAAAAAACCATTGATTTCCATGGTGACGGTGAAACGGATAACCAGACATTACAGCTGATGGGCTCCACTGCCACTGGCAGCTGAATGAACAGTTCCCTTTTGGACTTGATTGATGAGGAGGTTCACGTAAGCCCGTGTTTTTCAACACCTGCCCCCCCCCCCCCCCCCCCCCCCCCCCCCCCCCCCCACTTCACACACACCACACCATGGCAACTTCCAATCAGTGCTGTCACAAGGTCGTGATAAACGACTGGTCATAAACCGGGTGGGTTCTTTCTCTTTTTTTCCATTCATGTCACATGCAAGAACATTTTTTCTCCTTTTTTTCTATACATTGTTCCTTATTTCATTCATGCACACAAGAACAGTTATTTTCCTTTTTTCCTATTCATGTCACATCCAAGAACAGTTATTTTTCCTTTTTTTTCTATTCATGTCACATCCAAGAACAGTTATTTTCCTTTTTCCCTATTCATGTCACACCCAAGAACATGTGGTTTTTTCCTTTATTTTCCTATTCATGTCAGATCCAAGAACAGGTGTTTTTTCCCCTTATTTTCCTATTCATGTCAGATCCAAGAACAGGGTTTTTTTTCTTTTTTCCATTCATATCACATCCAAGAATAGTGTTTTTTTCGGTTTTTTTGTATTCATGTCACGTCCAAGAACAATTTTCTTTTTTTCTATTCATGTCACATCCAAGAACAGTTTTTCTCTTTTTTTCTATTCATGTCACATCCAAGAACAGATTCAATCAATACTTAGGATTCATGCTAAAAAATTTAGAACTGAATAGATTGTATTTCTTTGTATGTTAAAAATCAGTAATCAACCAAGAAAAAAGAAGAATAGTCACGAATGACTCCTAAATATTTTCTCTTAAAATCAATATACTGCAAAAATAACTCAGGAACTATCTCCTTTGAATTAATAGTAAACAGAAGAACGAATCACCAAGTCACTTTTTCAGATCAATATGGGCAAAACAAAATTAAAGAAATCATTGAATGGCTTCTTCAACCAGTGTTGCTAGACAATGAAAACAATCACTAAACTGGGACAATGATAACAATCACTAAACTGGGACAATGATAACAATCACTAAACTGGCACAATCATAACAATCACTAAACTGCGACAATGATAACAATCACTAAACTGGCACAATGATAACAATCACTAAACCTGGGACAATGATAGCAATCACTAAACTGGGACAATGATAACCATCACTAAACTGGGACAATGAAAACAATCACTAAACTGGGACAATGAAAACAATCGCTAAACTGGGACAATGATAACGATCACTAAACGGCTTCTTATTCGGGTCAATATCGGACAAAACAACAAATCCCTAAACGGCTTCTTAAAAGCAATGCCAGAAAATAAGACCAGCCAGCAAATGGCTTCTTTCACTCAATATCAGACAAAAGACTAGTCACTTTAAAGACTCTTCGAATCAATATCGGACAAAAAAAGACCAAACAATAAATAATGTCTTAATATAAAACTCAAAGTTTGCTTTCTCAACCCTCCAACACAATTCACACACACACACACACACACACACACACACACACACACACACACACACACACACACACACCACACATACACACACACACACACACACACACACACACACACACACACACACACACACACACACACACACACCACTTTCTTTTTACAGACATATTATAGAACATACATGCAACGCTCTGCACGTAGAAATTTCCCTAGGGACACACTGGCCTGAGCTGACAGAAAAGAAAGGCAGACACACACTCTATCTCTTGCAAGCTTCATTGCCACATAAATCCAACCACAACCACAACAGCAACAACATCAACACTATCTCTGCTGCATGCCCCATGCACTCTCTCACAGACATATTGGGCCTACACACATTGCGTCCTTGTCAGGGACTTGAGAAATGGACAAGCGATATGGAGAGAAGAGGCGGTGGGTTTTTTTTTGGGGGGAGTGTGAGAAGTTTTAGATAACAAAAATGTCGTGCAGGATTTTAAAAAAAAGGTTAGGAGAATGGACCAAGATGGCATAAACTAGACAAGGAGGAGGAGGAGGAGGAGGAGGTAAGAACAAAAAAGAAACAAGGCACAAACAAAGACAGGGATAGGAAAGAGGGACTTCTTTGCACAGAATTTCCAGAAAAGAAATTAAAATATAACAATTCTTCCCTCATACCGAAGTTGGATGTGTTGGGCATGACTGCAGTTGTCGTGTTTGAGAAAGAGAGAAGAAGATATATACCCCCTCCCACCTTTCAAAAAAAACAAAAATCAAACCACCAAAAAACATAACATCAAAACAGAGACGAAACATGCTACAAAGTCCGTATTCCACCCATTTCTACCACAGCAAGCCCCCACCCCCTCCCACCCCTCCTCCTCCCCCCACCCAAACCCCACCTCCACAGAAACTTCACGTTAGGAAGAGAGCCAGAGCATACCACGTCTCTTCATGTTCATGGCAGCAGATGCACTTTCCATCCATCACAGAGTTCATGACAATGATCATGGACACGGCTGCAGGAGCCACGGGAGCTCAGGTGACAAGGGACACAAATGAAGTAGGAACTGCATTCTATGGGAGCCCTATGTCCCATCCCCCTCTGAAGTCAGAAGTAGTGGTGACGTCATATGCAATGTCTGTATTGTTGTTGTTGTTTGGATGGTGAGGAGGTGTATGTGGCGAGGGTCCCTCCTTTAGTCTGGTTACAGCTAACGTCACTTTCTTCTTCTTCTTCCTCGCTATTCATCATCATCACAGTCATCATCATCATCATCATCATCATCATCATCATCATCATCATCATCATCATCATCATCATCATCTTCTTCTTCTTCTTCTTCTTCTTCTTCTTCGCATTTCTTCTTCTTCTTCTTCTTCTTCTTCTTCTTCTTCTTCTTCTTCTTCTTCTTCTTCTTCTTCTTCTTCTTCTTCTTCTTCTTTCTTCTTCTTCTTCTTCTTCTTCTTCTTCTTCGCATTCTTCTTCGCAATTCTTCTTCGCAATTCTTCTTCGCAATTCTTTCATTCTTCTTCTTCTTCTTCTTCTTCTTCTTCTTCTTCTTCTTCTTCTTCTTCTTCTTCTTCTTCATCTTCTTCTTCGAATGCTCAGACAGCAACTATTGTTGTCTGTCATATGAGCGAAAATGCGTCACGCTGCCGTTAAGCGCCTGACAAGTCAGGCCCAGTGCATCTGACTTGGGAGTGGGAGGGGATTGTTTTCTTTAAAGTCTTTCTCGGGAAAATAAGCAACAAAATGGAGCCAAAAAGGCAGAACATTAGTAAAAATAAGGAAACAGGAAAAATGGACCAAGGCAAAAATCAAGAGAGGGAAAGAAATGAGGGAATTCCTAGCACAGAATTTCTAGAAGGTGGGTATGCTATTTATAACTGACAGACACCCCCCCCCCCACCCCTTCCCAGTACCCCCCATCCCCATCCCCACTGGGGATACGTCGCTTTCAACACCCATAGTTTTGCTTTCTTTCGTTTATTATAATATAAATAAATATTTAAAAAATTATGCATTTCTCCTAAACAACCTTTCTTTTGTTAGAAAAAAAACAACCTTGCAAACATGACTTCTCCATACAACTTTACTTGAGCCGTGGTCAGCTGTTTCTAGGAGCAGAAACAGCGCCAGCAAAACCCAGCAACGTGCACACCGGGTCCGTGTTTCAACATCAACCACGAAGTCAGAATGCCGATGCCTTCATGGGGGACACAAGACAAACAAACGAACAAACAAAACAACGGTCGTATACTGTGTGTTGGCCGCCGCTCTTTCTCTATTTCGGGTCCATCGACCTGGAATGAGCTC
>CM054165.1:35673481-35675981 GCA_028751875.1 Rapana venosa
ATTTTTATTTTTTATTTTTTTATTTTGAGGATAATGGGATAAGCACCCAAGTCCTTTTATACATCCATTCCCCCTGTGTATGCCGTTTTGTCATTTTCTTCATCTATTCCCACCCCTAAACAATGGCCAAAAAGCATGTGTGTGTTTGTTTGTTTTGTTTTGTTTAATGTCTATTCACTACATGGTGATTTAGACACACCCGCATTCATACCAAAGTACCTATTATTACACTCCGCATCTCTCTCTCTCTCTCTCTCTCTCTCTCTCTCTCTCTTTCTCTCTCTCCCTCTCTCTCTCTCTCTCTCTCTCTCTCTCTCTCTCTCTCTCTCTCTCCCCCTACACGCACCCACATCCACACACACATAAGTATTTAAATATATACATACATATAAATATACATACATATATACATATATATATATATATATATATGTATATACATATATATAAACATATACATATACACATCATATACATATATATATATATATATATATATATATATATATATATATATATATATATATATATATATATATATATATATATATATATACATATATATATATATGTAATTACAGTAAAGGTTTTACAGGTGAAGAATATATGACTTCAGCAACTGACACTATGAATTGCTGAGAGTCATATAAAACTTCTTGACTAGTGGCATATTTCTTATGAATATCTAAACCTCTCCTTTTATACATGTCAAGAAGAATTGGGCAATCAAACAACAAATGGTGGACTGAAAGTGGAATAGAACAACAACATGTTACATTTTTTGAATATTTAGTATTCCATGCATTTAATCTCAGTTTATGTATTAGAATTTCTAATTTCCGTGGGCAAGGAAACTGCTGATAATGTTTTTCTATGATCTTTGAATGTATGCATTTCATTAACTTAGAATGAATTTCATAAGACGACAATGCAAGATTAGAATCAAACACTTCAGTACTGTATTCAGAGGCACCTTGTTTTGCCAAAGAATCAACCAGCTCATTCGAAAAAATTCCACAATGAGAGGGGATCCAGCAAAAAGTTATGCTGATGCCTCTGCTTGAAATAGAATGTATCAGGAATTTTATCTCAAATACAATATCATTCCTTATTTTACCATGCCATGACTTTAATGCCATTAACACTGCCTTTGAGTCAACGCAAAACAGAATTTGGCAAACATCAATAGCAGTATCAGACAAAAAATTCAAAGCCAAAGAATTGCAAATAATTCAGAAGTAAAAATAGAAAAATGTTGTCCTAAATGAAAAGATTTTTTAACTTTTAAAGTCGGAATCACATATGCAGCACCACTTTTGCCTGATTCTAATACAGATCCGTCAGTATACACTTTTAAGTGATTAGAATAATTATTTTCTAAGTGACTTTTTACATCAACGGTGAGAAGATTTTGATCTTCATTTTTCTTTATTTCCGTGTAGTCAATGTCAAATTTAGCTGAAATATGTTCCCAAGGAGGTAATTGTGGAACAATCGGTAAAATTGGAATTGTTGATATATCGATGTCATTTTCTTTCATAAATGTGTCTGTATAATTTTTAATTGGCTGCAGAAATGAAATATTGCGTGCCCGTTTAGGAAAATCAGTGTCTTGATTAATAAATATTTCCTCTTTTACTGAATTTGGAATAGAGATACTACGAACCACATATTTTGATACTGCCAGTTTTCGCTGATCAGAAAGAGATAGTAAATGAGCTTCTTTATAAGTATTAGCTGTATTTGCATGAGCCGGAACACCAAGAGCTATCTTTACTGCTTTACTGTCTAGACTTTGTAATTTTTTAAGTAGATAATCTGCAGCAGAAAAATAAACTTCTCATGTGTGTGTGTGTGTGTGTGTGTGTGTGTGTGTGTGTGTGTGTGTGTGTGTGTGTGTGTGTGTGTGTGTGTGTGTGTGTGTGTGTGTGTGTGTTTAGTGACATGATTATGTCAAGGGGCTGGTTAAATTTTTGATGTTTTTTATATTCAGCAAGGTCATATGCACACACACAGCCCCCAACCCCTCCAGCTCCCTAACACACACCACACACACACACATATAATCTCTATCTTTCTCTCTCTATCTCTCACACCTACCCCACCCCTTTTCCTACACACACAGACACACACACACACACACACACACACACACACACACACACACACACACTTAGCTTCCTTTAAGGGGTTTCCATATTGTTGCTATCAGTAGATACAAAAGTCTTTTAGTGAGACTATAAAATGGAAGTTCCTGCAGTGTGAATGCTCACAGAACATCTTGTGCACACGTTAACACCTGCTCCACCTTTTGGAAGGTTAGGCCATTGTGTGCCAGTGGGAATGGATTACAAAATTTACAAACCTGCATACACATGGGGACTGGATGTAAAAACACCCAGCGCATGAGTGGTTATTCCATTATACTCGAATTGAAAGAATGAATAAATAAATATTGAATAGAGACGGAGACACACAGTCACGCACACAGACACACACA
>CM054165.1:35683481-35688481 GCA_028751875.1 Rapana venosa
AGACAGAAAGGCAGACACACACACAGACAAAGAGACAGACAGAATTGGGGAGATAGAGAGACAGACAGACAGATAGACAGGCAGAGAGACAGACACAGACAGACAGAAAGAGAGAGACAGCGACAGACAGACAGAGAGGTAGAGATGGATAGAGACAGAGACAGACAGACAGACAGACAGAGACAGACAGAAAGAGAAAGACAGAGACAGACAGAGAGGTAGAGATGGATAGAGACAGAGACAGACAGACAGACAGACAGAGACAGACAGAAAGAGAGAGACAGCGACAGACAGACAGAGAGGTAGAGAGGGATAGAGACAGAGACAGAGAGAACAAAAACAAGTCGTCATTATTCTACGGGTTCAAGGCTCAATTCTCTACATACTAATTAAAGACTAATGAGGAGAATAAGACAATCGTATTCCCCGTCGGGATGCTGGGATCTTGTCAGTATAAACAGCATCCCCACCTTCTGGAAATTCTGTGCTAGGAATTCCCTCTTTTCTATCCCTCTCATTGTTTCTGCCTTGTTCTTTTTCTTTTTATCACTACCTTCTCGTCTATTTTCTGCCTGCTTGGTCCATTCTCCTGCCTTTTTTTTCTAGAAAGACATAAAATAACATCTCTCTCTGGCCGAAGTCGGATGCGCTGGGCCTGACTTGTCAGGCGCTTAACGGCAGCGCAACGCATTTTCGCTCATATGACAGACAACATCAGTTGCTGTCTGAGCGTTCGACGAAGAAGAAGACAGTGGTACAGATACGAATGATACAAATACTTCATTTCGTCCCCGAATAAACCCTCAGATACATGTATGCCAATACCATTATTCCCACGATGATCCATGGTGATTCTAAACCTTATACAAACACAACTACTTCATTTCGTCCAAACATGCAATGCATGTACATCAATACCATTATCCTACGATAACCCAGGAAGATTCTAAACCTTACACAAATACAAATACAAATATTTCATTTTGTCCGCCCCCCAAAAAACACAGATACATTTACGTCGATACCATTACTCCACGAAGGACTCGTGTAAAAAAAAAGATTCGAACCCTCAACCTTTCAAGATCACAAGGATTATAGACAGTCATCCAGGCCTCGAACTTATCCCACTCGGCTACCCGAGTTGGGGTTGGGTGTGCTGTGCTGTGCTGGTATGGACTGTGCCTGCATCGCGTTGGCAGATCAATTCTGGCCACGTGCAGTAAATTCCCTCAAGAACTCACTGCCGCAGCGACAGACCCAGTTTCTGGCTACACACACGATTACCATTCTTCTAGGCTGAAAATCGCTTCTTTCGGTTGTCCCTCCTCCCCTCCCCCCCCCCCCCCCCTCCCACCCCTCCTATCTCCCTCCACTCCCATCCCCCCCCCCCCCACCTCTCCCCACCCTATCTCCCTCACCCCCCCTCTCCTCCCAAACACCATCAACCACCACCATAACCCCTTCTCTTTCTATTTTCCCCATACTCCCTCCACCATCACTACACTACAATGCTACTATTACTACTACTACTGCTACTACTACTACTGCTGCTGCTGCTGCCTGCTGCTGCATAACTACTACTACTACTGTATATTATCTGCTGTCTGTCTCTATTTGTCGGTCTGTCTGTTTGTCACTCTCTCTCTCTCCTCCTCTCTCTCTCCTCTCCACTCTCCTCTCTCATCCTCTCTCTCTCTCTCTCCTCCTCTCTCCTCTCTTCTCTGATTCTCTGACTGTCTCTTGTCTCTGTGTCTCTCTCTGTCTCCGACTCTTCTCTCTCCTCCCCTCCTCACTCTCTTTCTTCCTCTCTCTTTCTCTCCCCCCCCCCCTCCCTCACTAGTATTTAAAGACTCTCCCACCTCCCCTCTCTCTGCTCTGTCTGTCTGACCTCTTCTGTCTGACCCTCTCTCTCTCTTTGTGTCTCTCTCTCTCTTTCTCCCCCCCCCCTCTCTCTATCTGTCTGTCTACTCGTCTGTCTGTCTGTCTGACTGTCTTCTATCTCTCTCTGTCCCCCCCCTCTTCTGTTTCTCTCTTTCTCCTCTCTCTCTTTCTCCCTCTCTCCCTCCCCCTCTGTCTGTCTGTCTGTCTGTCTGACTCCTCTATCTCTCTCTCTCTTTCTCCCTCTCCCCCCTCCCCTCTGTCTGTCTGTTTGTCTGTCTGTCCTGTCTGTCTCTCTTTCTCCCTCTCTCCCTCCCCTCTCGTCTGTCTGTCTGTCTCTCTCTTCTCCTCTCTCTCTCTCCCCTCTCTCCTCGTCTGTCTCTCTTTCTCCTCTCTCTCCCTCCCCTCTGTCTTCTTCTGCTCTGTCTCTCTCTTCTCTCCTCTCTCCCCCCCCTCCTCTCTCTTCTGTCTACTCTCTCCTCTCTTTCCTCCCTCCCTCTGTCTTCTCCTCTTCTCTCTCCTCTCTCTCTTCTCTCTCTCTCTCTCTCTCTCTCTCTCTCTCTCTGTCTCTAAACCATTCGCATTCTCCTCTGGGCTAGCATTTTCCAGATTACAGCAGCAGCAGCAGCAGCAGCGCAACAGCAGCAGACGGCCTGGTAACTAGAAGTCTGGCACCAAAAGGACATCTGTCCAAGAGTTGGCAGGACATGCCCCGTGTGGTGGTGGTGGTGGTGGTGGTGGTGGTGGCTGTTGTATTTCGGCCCACACCCTCCCACCCCTACCCCTGCCCCCTCCACACCCCAACATTCTCTCTCTCTCTCTCTCTCTCTCTCTCTCTCTCTCTCTCTCCTCTCCTCATCTCTCCTGTTTGTCTCTCTGTCTCTAGTTTTGTTTTTGTCTGTATATCTAGCTCTCCCTCCTCTCTTTGTCTCTGTCTCTCTCTGTTTTTTCGTCTGTCTCTTTTTCTCTCTCTCTCTCTGTTTTTCTGTGTTTTTGTCTCCCCCCCTCCCTCTCTCTCTCTCTCGTCTTTCGCTGTCTGCTCCCCCCCCCTCTCCTCTCTGTGTTTTTTCTGTCGTCTGTCCCCCCCCCCCTCCTCTCTGGGGTTCTTTTCTGTCGTCTGCTCTCTAGATTTTAAAAATTCCAGCACACCCCAAAAACACACACCCTCTCTCCTCTCTCTCCCCGCATAGGAGTTTCCAGCAGACTGTCTCTCTCTCCCCTCTCCCCCCCTCCCTCCCCTCCCCCCCCCCTTCTCTCTCTCCCTCCCTCTCTCCTCCCCCCCCTCCCCCTCTCTCCCCCCTCTCTCTTTTCCTCCTCCCCTTCCCCTCTTCTCCTCTCTCCTCCCCTGTCTTTTTCCTTTCTCTCTTCTCTCCTCTCTCCCCTTTTGGGGAATTCCACAACGTCTCCTCTCTCCCCTCTCCCCCCCCCCTCTCCTCTCTCCCCCCTTTTTTCCCCCCCCCCCCCCCCCTCCTCTCCTCTCTCCTTTCCCCCCCCCCCCCTTTTCCCTCTCTCTCTCTCTCTCTCCCCCCCCCCCCTCTCTCCCTCCCCCCCCCCCCCCCTCTCCCTCCTTTTTCTCTCTCCCTCCTCCTCCCCCCTCTTCCCCTCTCTCCCTCCCTCTCTCTCTCTCCCCCCCTCTCTCCTCCCCCCCCCCTCCTTTCTCTCCTCCCCTCCTCTCTCCCCTCCCCTTTCCCTCTCCTCCCTCCCCCTCTTTTCGCCCTCTCTCTCTCTCCCCCTCTCTCCCCCTCCCTCCCCCCTCCTCCCCCCTCTCTCTCTCCTCCTCCCTCCCCCCCCCTCCCCTCTCTCCCTCCCTCTCTCTCTCCCCCCCCTCTCTTCTCTCCTCCCCCCCTCTCTTTCTCCTCTCTCTCTCTCTCTCCTCCCCCCTCCCTCCTCCCTCCTCTCCCTCCCCCTCCCCTCTCCTCCCTCCCTCCCCCCTCCCCCCCCCCCTCTCTCCCCCCACCCCCCCCCCTCCTCCCTCCCCTTCTCTTCTCTCTTTTTTTCCCCTCCCCCCCTTTTGTTTCGCACAGAGTCCTCTCCCCCCCCCCCCCACCAAACCAGCAAAAACCCCCCCCCCCCCCGCCCCCCCCCCCCCCCTTTTAAACCTCTTTTCGCGTCGTCTCGCCACCAGAAACACCACCACCACCAGCAACCACCACCACCACCACCGCCACCGCCGCCGCCACCACAGCAACGACAGAAACGACAACTGGATAAGGACAGCTCTTTAGGAGTAAGGGGGAGACACCCGAAGACTGTGTGTGTGTGACAAGAGAGAAAGAGAGAGAAGAGAGAGAAGAGTGAAAGAGAGAAAGAGAGAAAGAGAGGAGAGTTGAAGCTCTCTTTTAGCTCTGGGAGAAGCAGTTATATGGGTGTGTGTGTTAGTGCTAAGCTGGATTTGTCGCCGTTGTGGTGGTGTGGGTGGTGGGTTGTGGTGGTGTTGTGGTGGTGGTGTTGTGTGGTGGTGTTGTGGTGGTGGTGGTGGTGGTGTGGTGTTGTGGTGGTGGTGGTGGTGGTGGTGTTGTGGTGTTGTGGTGGTGGTGGTGTGGTGGTGGTGGTGTGATTGGTTGGTGGTTAGTGTTCTGGGTGGAGTGTAGGTGGGTTTTGGGTTGGTGTGGTGGTGGTGGTGGTGGTAGTGGTAGTGGTGTTTGTGGTGTTTTGTGATGGTGTTTTGGTGGTTTTGTGGTGGTGTTTTGGTGGTTTTGTGGTTTTGTGGTGGTGTTTTGGTGGTTGGTGGTTGGTGTTCTGGGTGGAGTATAGATGGGTTTGTTTTTATTTTATTTTTTATTTTTTATACCACTTTAAGTCACGAGATTTCTCTGCGTGAAATTCGGGCTGCTCTCCCCGGGGAGAGCGCGTCGCCACAAGAGCAGCGCCACCCTTTGTTTTCCTTTTGGTCTGCAACTGTATTTGTTTCCCTATCAGAGTGGCTTTTTTCTAAGAATTTTGCCAGGGACAACTCTCTTGTTGCCGTGGGTTCTTTTACGTGCGCTCAAAATTTTGTGTAACACACGGGACCTCGGTTTATCGTCTCATTCGAAAGACTAGCGCCCAGACCACCACTCATGATCTAATGGATGGGGAAAAGTTTCGGGCCCAAACGGGGTACGAACCACGCACACACCCGA
>CM054165.1:35703481-35713481 GCA_028751875.1 Rapana venosa
GTGAACACAGATGACAAAATTTACAAAAAACCGCATACACACGGAAACTGGATGTAAAAAAAAAGCACATGAGTGCTTATTCCATTATCCTCGATATAAAAGAATAAATAAGATAAAATAATAAATAAAATGTTTGTTCATTCTTTATGTATTATGAATTCTGTTACCTTGGTGAGGAAACTAACAGACACAACGGCCTACACTGCTGGAAGGCGGAACATAACATGTTGCTGTGTGCTCTTGATGTTCTGCATGCGTTCACCCAGCAGATCTTGGTTTCCTGTCTCTTCGAAAGTCCTTCTGGGTGGTGGAGTCCGCGCTGATGTTAACTCTTGAGAAAGAAAATACAGTGTGTGTGTGTGTGTGTGTGTGTGTGTGTGTGTGGTGTGTGTGTGTGTGTGTGTGTGTGTGTGTGTGTGTGTGTGTGTGTGTGTGTGTGTGTGTAATAAAGAGTAAGAACAAGGGCAATACACAAATAGTATTCTTAACATAAACAGATCAAGAACAACATTTTTAAAAAAATGAAATTCAAAGAGAACTACAACTACAATAAGTGACCTATAGGACTTAACAATTTTGTAGTTTTGAACAGTGTAAAGCTAACGTTTGATATTGCTAAAGGTCACTGTTGTAAAGGTCTATAGATAACAGGTCTTCGTAAAGCAGCAAAATGTCTTGGAATTATCGAACTTGTCTACTGAACTCAGATTTCTCTTTTGCATGCCAGAATTAAGCCGACAAAGGGAAAAAAGAAGGACAGTTATATAGCTCTACTTCGAGTCATGTTTAAACTTGAAATTTTTTTTTTGTAGAGGTGGGGGGGAGGAGGGGAGGGGGGGGGTGGCTAGGGGCTGGATAGCCTAGTGGTTAGAGCGTTGCTCTCGTGATCTGACGGCCCGGGATCAAACCACCATGAAGGTCCCCCCCCCTCCCCCCCCTCCCCTCCCCGTTTTATGAGATTTTCCCCTGGAGTTAACATCAGTACTGACTCCACTCTCCCCAACAGTCCTTCGGGTGAGACTGTAAACCGAGGTCCCGTGTGCGAACGCACGCAGAACATCTTGCTCGCACGTTAAAAAAAACAACCCGGTTCTGTTTTTCAAGAAGAGTAGGCCAATCTGTCGATAGAAATGGATGAAACAAATCGTGAAAATAATCTATAAAAACAAACACAACCCATGCACACAGGTGTCGTGTTTAGACGTCATCCCTGAAGTCAGAGTGCGGCTACCTAAATGATGGGTTTTTATAAAAAAAATCCTCAAAAACAAAAATCAATAGTTGCATACACAAAATCTCACGGTTTTTTAATCTTCGAGTTCTAACCGAGGAACGTACAGATCGATATATAGATAGATAGATATACAGATAAATAGATGGATAGATATATAGATAGATTGATAGAAATATAGATAGATAGACAGACAGATAGATAGACAGACAGACAGATAGATAGATAGATAGAGATAGAGCGAGAAAGAGATAGATAGATAGATAGATAGATAGATAGAGAAAGAGATAGATAGATAGATAGATAGATAGGTAGATAGATAGATAGATAGATAGATAGGTAGATAGATAGAAAGATAGATAGATAGACAGATATATAGACAGACAGATAGATAGATAGATAGATAGATAGATAGATAGATAGATAGATAGATAGATAGATAGATAGACAGACAGATAGAGAGAGATAGAGAAAGAGATAGATAGATAGATAGATAGATAGGTAGGTAGATGGATAGATAGATAGATAGATAGATAGATAGATAGATAGATAGATAGATAGATAGATAGATAGATAGATAGATAGATAGATAGATAGATAGATAGATAGATAAGCTAGCAAAGTAAGAAGTATAGGTATGACTATGTTTTGAGTCATGTTTAAACTTGATTGAAATTGTTTCATCATTCTCTTCACTTCATTCTTGTTGATAGACAGATTCGATCAATATTTCAACATAGAGCAAAGAATTCTAGCTTTGACACGTTAACAAAATCTGTTCCACTTTTCGAGAAGAGTAGGCCTGTTGTGCTGGTGGGAACGGATAACAAAACTGCATGCACACGGGAACTGGATGTAAAACAGCAAAAAACCCACATGAGTGCTTATTTCATTATCCTGTAAAGAAAAGAATAAATGCATAAATAATGAAGGCTTAGAAAGCGCATGTGTGTACATTGAAACCGTTAATGGAAAAAAAGTAGTGGAACTCGTGGCTACTTTGTTGAAAATGAACCGGGCAGATATCCATTTATTATTTACCATTATTTTACATGAAGTGGATCCAACAGTGGCTGAAATCAAGAAAAATGGAAATCTCCCCTTCCCCCAGGTTATTATGGAAAGCTGACAAGTGGGATTATTTTTAAGATAATGATTGATCCCCTAAGTCGGAATGCGGCTACCTTCATGGTAGAAATAAACGGTCGCATACGCCAAATGTCACCATTGGTGAACCTCGGAGCTCTAGCCGAGGAACGAGTTAAAAAAAATATATAGTAATTGTAAGAAGACTTGGGCTACAGATATTCTACCATTAATACGCTTATACCCTTAACTTGATTTGGTTTTTCACTTGTTTTTGGGACAGCTAAAGTTGTACAAACTACAAACAACATAACTTTTTTTTTTAAATCAAAGCCCAGAATTATTGATTGCCAAGGTACAGGAGTGGTTAGAAGCTGAAAATGGATTCGAACAATTTAGATTGTTCAAGCTATCTCGCATGAATAAAAGAACCGCATGTAGAAATGTTTTTAAAAAAATGAACAGATATGTCAAACTTGATTGATTAGATTGTGTGGTTCAGATCCTGCCAACTATAACTCAACATAAAACTCCCCCCTCCCCCTCCCCGTGGGGATGTCGGGGCCCTGTCAATATAAATAGCATCCCCACCTTCTGGAAATTCTGTGCCAGGAATTCCCCCTTTTCTATCACTCTCTTTGTGCCTGCCTTGTTGTTTTTCCTCCTGTCACCCCCTTCTTGTCTGTTTTCTGCCTTCTTGGTCCATTCGTATGTTTCCCCTATCTCCCCCCCCCCCCCAAGAAAGAGTTAAAAGATAACAGTTCTCTGCAGCGCCGAAATCAGAAGTGCTGGGTCTGACTTGCCAGGTGTTTCACGGCAGCGCAAGGCGTTCTCTCTCATAGTTGTGACAGAAAACGGTTGTTGTTGTCTGAGCGCTCGAAGAAGAAGAAATTAAAAAGTGAAAATAAATATGTCTGTTTGTCGCTGTCTCTTTCTATCTCTGTCTCTCTGTCTCTGTCTCTGTCTGTCTATCTGTCTCTCTCACATACAGACACACACACACACACACACACACACACACACACACACAAACACACACACACTACAGACACACACACTCACAAGCACACTACACACAACACAACTCACACACTTACACTCACACTCACACACACACACTACATCCCATCCCCCCCTCACACACACACACTACACACCACACACACTTACACTCACACTCACACACGCACACTACACCCCCCCCCCCCCCACACACACACACACACAACACACAAACACACACATAAAGACACACACACACAATAATATAACTTTCTCTTGAATCCAGGACTACAATATTATTATTCTAATGGATCCATTGACATTTAAAGCGCACAACTTTATGGAAAGCATGCAATGTCAGATTTGTGGGGATGAAGCTTCACTGCTTTGACGGGGGGGGGGGGGGGGGGGGGGGGGGGGTGAGGGGGGGGGGGGGGGGGGGGTAGTGGTAGTGGTGTTTTGTTGTTTTTTGTTTTGTTGTTTTTTTTCCTCTTTACTCTTGTTCTTGGACATGAGTGCGCAATTCTTGTAGTACAGTAATAATAATAATAATAATAATAATAATAATAATAATAATAATAATAATAAATGGAACTTATATAGCGCTATATCTTGCAAAGACAAATCAAAGCGCATGCATTCAACTTAATCCCACACGGCCATGCAATCAATGATAAATAATCAATAGTTTTAAACAAACAGATATTTACAAGCATGATGCGCTGCAGACAAAATCTATGAAATAAAATGAAAATTGAATCTGTCTTTTGGTAAATACTTGATGAATGCCTGCTGTTTTGTCTCTGTCTGTATCTGTCTTTTTGTCTGTCTGTCTGTCTCTGTCTGTCTCTCTCCGTCTCTCTGTGTGTCTCTGTCTGTCTCTCTATGTCCCTTTCTCTCTGTCTCTCTGTCTCTGTCTCTCTCTGTCTCTCTCCGTCTCTCTCTGTCTCTGTCTGTCTCTTCTGTCTCTGTCTGTCTCTTCTGTCTCTGTCTCTCTGTCTGTCTCTTCTGTCTCTGTCTCTCTGTCTCTCTGTCTCTCTCTCTGTCTCTCTGTCTCTCTCTCTCTGTCTCCCTCTCTCTCTGTCTCTCTCTCTCTCTCTGTCTCTCTGTCTCTCTGTCTCTCTCTGTCTCTCTCTGTCTCTCTCTGTCTCTCTCTCTCTCTTGTTCTTGGACATGATTCCACAGTTCTTGTAGTACAGTACTTAAAATTGAATCTGTCTTTGATAAACACTCGCTGAGTGCCTGCTGTTCTCTGTCTGTCTGTCTGTCTGTCTGTCTGTCTGTCTGTCTGTCTGTCTGTCTGTCTGTCTCTCTCTCTCTCTCTCTCTCTCTCTCTCTCTCTCTCTCTCTCTCTCTCTCTCTCTCTCGGGTGTTGGTGACGTCAAGGTATTCTTACATCTGTTTAAGCAAAGACTAGTTGATATGTTTATCCAGGAATGGTATAGTACAATCAGAGACCGAGACAGATATGACAGTTACAGGTGTTTCATAACAATATTTGCTAAAGAAGAATATCTTCTACACTTAGATACCTACTGCTTTAGAGTTGCTGTGTCACAGGTGAGATGTAAAATGTTTTACCACTCAACAACAATGTACATCGATATAGTGTACAGAATCAGAAGAAACAATGTCCATTTTGTAAACCCAAAGTTGAAGATGAAAAGCATTTCCTTTATGAATGTTTTGTGTATAATGATTTAAGAATTAAATTTTTAAGGGATTGTGTTGATACACCTTTGCATGATCTACTTAAAGCAGAAAACAGTAGCAAAAATCACTGCCTGTCTAGATATATATTCCATGCCATCAATAAGAGAAAAAGTTTGTTGTATTAGGATATTTACATCCCAAACGAAGATACGGTTATCGTTTTGTTATGATTTTGAAAAGTTATATGTATATTGATTTTATCCAGACATAAGGAAGGTACATTTAGATCAAAATAATGAATTGTGTTTGATACATATGTATTTTTATGTATTTGTGCATTGTCTTCATTATTTATTTCACTGAAAGTGAGCTTGGTATTGTGTATGTTATTCGGTTTTTGCCCACTCTGTGGCATTGTCAATTTCTTCTACGCCAACCATGTATTATGGCCTAAGGCTGAGATACATTAAATTTCTGAGTTCTGAGTTCTGAGTTCTCTCTCTCTCTCTCTCTCTCTCTCTCCTCTCTCTCTTCTCTCTCTCTCTCTCTCTCTCTCTCTCTCTCTCTCTCTCTCTCTCTCTCTCTCAAACACAAGACAAAATATAATTTTCCAGAAATTAATTATCATGTTAATGAGTACTACATTTAACGCACTGTTCATTATGACGAAAGTGAATTGTTTCCTCATGAATATTTAAGATATGGCTCGTGTAATGCCCTGGTTTTATTAGTGCTGACACGTTACTTCATATGTATAATTATAATATACGTTGGTAGTGATATGTTTCTAACACTAGTGTTATATGCTCACTCTGTATGTCCATCATTCTTTTGCACTGTGACCTCAGGCCGATGTACAGTACAAGTCTGAAGTCTGAACTCTGTCTGTGCCTCTCTCTGTCTCTCTGTCTGTCTCTGCATATGGATATGCATGGCTGCATCAAGGAGTTGGTTGCGAACGAAATTTTATATCGTTATTTAAACAGAGAATGAAAGATGTGTATTTAACAAGAGTGGAATGGATCTTTCATGGTCAAAGACATATATCAAACATATAGACTGTTTAAAGCTAACTTTGAATGTGAACGATATTTGGACTACTTAGATATAAAATGTTTCAGAGACTGTTCAATAAAACTTCGTCTTGGCTTACTTCCAATTAATGGATCATCTTTCAAAAGAACGTTTAAGAAAAATATTGACCACATGTGTAAGCTGTGTAATGTATTGGAAGATGAGGATCATTTTCTTAAGAGCTGCATTCTTTATACTGATTTAAGACATAAGTATTTGGACTCTAGTAACCAACCATACGTGAGTTTGCTAAAACATGGTTCAGTTTCTTCCATTCGCAATCTCAGCTTTTATCTTTTCAATGCTTTGATAGTCTATCTATCTATCTATCTATCTATCTATCTGCCCCGTAGTCTGACGACCGTGGGGGCACCCTCAAAGACTCAACAACCAGTTCCCTCCATTCCTCTCTCTGTTCTGCCTTTCTCAGGGTTTTGTTGAGTTCTAGGCCTGTCCATTCGCTGATGTTATCCTCCCAGCTCTTCCTTGGTCTGCCTCTTCTTCTTCCTCCCTGGACAGTGCCTTGTAAAACTGTCTTTGCAAGTCCTTTGGTTCTTGTGGCATGCCCATACCATTTAAGTTTACGTTTTTTCACGATCGTTAGAAGGTTCTCATAGGGTCCAATGGTTTGCTGGATTCTGTTATGCACGCTTTCGTTGCTTATGTGGTCTTTGTAGGAGATGCCAAGGAGTCTCCGAAAGCATCTCATCTCCACCGCCTGTACTCTTCTCTCCAAATCTGCAGTCAGGGTCCATGATTCACAGGCATACAGAAATATGGATATGACAAGGGAGCGCATTAGTCTGATCTTGGAGATAAGTGAGATATTTTTATCTCTCCAGATGGTGTTTAGTTTTGACAAAGCTGTTATTGTCTGTGCAGTCCTGCATACTACTTCTGGCTTGGATCCCTGGTCTGATACAATGGCTCCCAGGTACTTGAAGCTTTGAACTGTTTCCAGCTTCTGGTCATTAACCCTGATATCAGTGCTAATGCCGTTGGTGTTATTAGTCATCATTTTGGTCTTCTCTGCACTGATTTCCATGCCGTATGTTTTGGAGGCCTTATTCAAGTGTTCTGTTAGGCTGGCAAGCTCTTTTTCTGATCCTGCTATTCCATCAATGTCATCTGCGAAGCGGAGGTTTGTGATCGTTCTGCCACCAATGCTGACTGATTCTTCATGATGTTCCAGTGCATCAGCCATGATTCTCTCAAGGAAGATGTTGAAAAGAGTGGGTGAGAGTAGACAGCCCTGCCTTACTCCAACTGTTGTTCGAAACCATTCTCCAATGTTGTTGTTGTAGTACACTGCACTGGTGGCCTCGCTGTACAGCTGTTTGATGACTGATCAGGTTTGCATTGATGCTGTACAAATTCATGGTTGCCCACAAAGCTGCATGCCACACCCTGTCAAATGCCTTCTTAAAATCGATAAATACGTGGTAAAGGTCTTGTTGATGTTGAAGGTACCGCTCACATAGTATTCTGAGGTTGAATATCTGTTCGGTTGTGCTGCGCCCTGCTCTGAAACCTGCTTGTTCCTCAGCAATGATGGTCTCTGCTTGTGGCTTCAGTCTATTCAATATTATCTGCAGCATGACCTTGCTTGGGTGGCATATGAGGCTGATTGTGCGGTAATTATGGCATTGTAGATTTCCTTTCTTGGGGAGGGTGATGATGAGTGACTGTGTCCATGGTGTTGGCCATTTTCCTGTCTGCCAGATCTTGTTGCAGATTCTTAGTAGGGCGCTGATCATGGCTTCCCCTCCAGCTTGAACCAACTCAGCTGGAATGTTGTCAGCCCCTGCTGACTTTCCCTTTTTCAGCGATCTGACTGCTGTTTCCACTTCTTCTCGGAGGATAGGGTGACTGTCTGTGTCTTTGCTTGCTGGTACATTAAGGACTTCTGGATCTCCTGCGGTTCTATAGTTTATACAGGTCAGAGCAGTATTCTGTCCATCTGTTCAGAATATCCTGGTCGTCAGTGAGACACTTCCCATTTTTGTCTTGGATTGTTAAACCTTTTCCCTGTTTTGTGCTAGTCAGGTCTTTCACCACTGATATGCTTTCTTGCTATTGTTTTTCTTGATGTTCTCTTCAATGTCTTGGCACTGTTCACCGATCCATTTCTCTTTTGCCTCCGTCATGGACTTCCTGATTCTTTTGTTGACTGCCCTATATTGTTCTGCTCTTTCTTTAGTTTCATTTTTCTTTTTCTTCAACTCTCTACGCTTGTCGCATAGTTGTAGGATGTTAGGTGTGACCCATGGTTTTTTGACTGGTCGGTGTTTGCCAAGAAGCTCACTTGCTGTTTCAGTCACTTCTGTATTGAAACTATTCGTCAGTGTATCTATGTCTGAGTCTATCATAGTGAGTGCTGCAAACTTTCCACCTATCCTTGCTTGAAAATTTTCTAATACCTCTGGGTCCTTCAGCTTCTCGAGGTCAAATTTGATCCTGATGTTGTTCCGCTTGTGGATTTTCTTTAGACGTAATCGGAAAGTCGTCATCACAAGATCATGATCACTCCCTATGTCTGCTCCTGGAAAACTTCGTGTCTGTGCGATGTTAACGCTAGACTGAAACCGTCTTTTCACCATGATGTAATCTATTTGGTTGTGGTGTTCTCCGTTTGGGCTATGCCATGTCCATTTTCTGGATTTCTTGTGTGGGCCAAGTGTATTCACTAGCTGGAGGTGGTTGTTACTGGCAAACTCCAGGAGTCTCAAGCCTCTTTCATTTGATTGGTTATTACAATGTGGCCCACAAACGCCCTCCCAATCTTTCCATGCATCTTCTCCTACCTTGGCGTTCCAGTCACCTTGCACAACGAGGATGTCTTTCTTGGGAGTTTGATTCAGAACCTCTTGTAGCTGGTCATAAAATTCTTCTATGGCTTCATCTGTGCAGTCTGATGTAGGGGCGTATGCCTGTACTACAGTGGGGTTGCTCTCAGGCGGATAGTACGGCAGGAAAATGTTGAAAATTTGGAGAATGGATATTGAATAACTGTTAAATGTACACAACTGCTTAAAGTAGATAATTTGGTCTCATTTTTGGATAGTCCCAAGTTACATTCGTTATGTTTTGGCAGTTGCCATATATGTCATGTTTTGTTTTGGCTTCGTTTTGATATGTTTGGTTTGACCCCATTCTAGGGGCTGGTGGCCTGAAGAATAAGCTTTGTTCATTGTTCATTGTTCTGTCTGTCTCTGTCTCTCTCTCTCTGTTTTCCCTTTGTTTCTACTGTGTGAGAGTATGAGTATTGGGTTTATTATCAAGATGTATCCCTACGGGCGGGGGACTGGATGTAAAAAACACCCATGAGCGCTTATTCATTATCCTCGAAATAAAAGAATTTGTCATCGTCAATGTCATTGCCTCTCTCTCTCCTCCCCCCCCCCCTCTCTCTCTCTCTCTCTCTCTCTCTCTCCTCTTTCTCTCTCCTCTCTCTCCTCTTTTCTCTCTTTCTCTCTCTCTCTCTCTCTCTCTCCTCTCTCTCTCTCTCTCCCCTCTCTCTCTCTCTCTCTCTCTCTCTCCTCTCTCTCTTTTCTCTCTCTCTCTCTCTCTCTCTCTCTCTATCTCTCTCTCTCTCTCTTCTTTCTCCTCTCTCTCTTTTCTCTCTCTCTCTCTCTCTCTCTCCTCTCTCTCTCTCTCTCTCTCTCTCTCTCTCTCGCTATTGCGGGTTAATTAAAAAAGAAGTGGGAGATTGAAAAGGGCTTATGGATTTATGATTGCAGATGTGAACGGTAAGTTCTTGATTAAGTTTGAAATATTGATTTCATATTTCCCCATTCACTTCTTTATTGATGGCGGGCAGACGAAAAGTTGATCAGAAGTCTGCTTGCTCTTCTTCTGCTCCTTCCTTCAATAGGAAAGAATTCGCACATGCGTTTGTTCGTTTGTTTGTCCCTTCTCTCTCTCTGTCTTTCTGTCTCTGTCTCTCTATCGCTG
>CM054165.1:35730981-35733481 GCA_028751875.1 Rapana venosa
GGTGGTGGTGGTGGTGGTGGTGGTGATGGTGGTGGTGGTGGTGGTGGTGGTGGTGGTGATAATGATGGTGGTGATGATGGTGGTGGTGGTGGTGGTGGTGGTGGTGATGATGATGATGGTGGTTGTGGTGGGGGTGGTGGTGGTGGTGGTGATGATGGTGGTGGTGGTGGTGATGATGGTGGTGGTGGTGGTGATGATGATGATGGTGGTGGTGAATATTGCGATTTATTAAAATCTTGTTTTCGTTATTTTTTTTTTTTATTTTTTTTTTTTTGCTGCCTCATCTTCTGACGACCCCCCGTCCTACTGCTCCCACACCGCTCATCTCCATCTCCCCGCCACAGCCACACCCAGATTCACTGTGTCTCATCCTCAGGGTCGGAAGTCCACAGGGAGCCCATCACTATCAGGCCGCCGTGGGGCCACCAGCCAGAGGGGCCCTGCACTGCTGCTGGGTCACTTTGGTGGTGTTCAGTGGTGCCTGTTCTGAGCTAACATACGCAGGACACCACCTACTAAGCCCCCTACTAACGACAGTATTAGCTCAGTCGCGGAGCCAGACTGAGTGAGTTGCCCACCCGAGGTGGCAACCACCACAACGTCCCTCCAACGACCGTCCCCCGCGAACCTCCAACCCCAAAGGCTTTGACACAAACGCACCACAGGCACAGAAGTGTATGGGCAAACCGAATCTGAGGTCACCATGAGACGAGAGAAACCGGGACCACCGAATCAGAGGCTTTTTTTTTTTAATTGCATGATGATCAATGACAATGAGGATGACGTAATGATGCTGCTGTGGAAGTGCATATGCTTTGAGACTACTTGACAGAGTTGTACTCTACGCTTACTATCATAATATATCCCGGCGTCAACCGGGCCCGAGAGATACAAACACCTGCAGTGCTGGTCAGGTAATTTGAGCAACACTCTCAAACTCGCATCCGTTAAGTGGATGAAACTCGACTGTGTGGTCCCAGTCTTCCCACTGAGTCCACAGCACACTCACTCTGGGTAGGAGCCGGCTGGAGTCCGAAAAATCCCTATGACTCTTATGGGAATCGAACCCGCGACCTTCCAGTCCGTAACCCAAGGCGCTAACCACTGCGCCATGGCGGCTGGTTTGTTTTCGTTATTGATGATGATGATGATGATGATGAATGATGATGATGATGATATGATGATGATGATGGTGGTGGTGGTGGTGGTGTAGGTGGTGGTGATGGCGATGATGGTGATGATGATGGTGGTGGTGGTGGTGTGATGATGATGATGACGACGACGACGACGACGTCGACGACGACGACGACGATGATGATGATGATGATGATGATGATGATGATGATGATGATGATGATGATGATGATGATGATGATGATGGTGATGATCAGGAGGAGGAGTATAACCTGTATACGTTTGAAGTAAAGCTAGTTCTTCTTGGTCATTGAGAGACCATTCTTATGAAGAAAGACGTCGCTGACAACAGAAGAAAAAAACTATGTTCAATTCTTCCGAAGTCGGGCTAAGTGTGACGTCACTAGCAATAGCCACACTCCCCCCACTTCAACGGGAGAAAAAAAAACACCAATATTCATGGAAAAAATGGAAAATTCATAAGCATCAACTGTTTTCAGTAGAAATCGGGGAAATTTACACATTATTTTTCGGTTTAAACTGAATGTGGATATTACCGATGACGTCACAGCTAGCCCCCCGACTTGAAGAAGTAGGAACTTACGCCACCAGGAGAATCAAAGCGTGTGGTTCTTTCAGGAGCCAGTCAGTGTGTGACGCCTAGTCTATCTTGAAGTGTCGGCGCTGTGTGTGTGTGTGTGTGTGTCTGTGTGTGTTCTGTGTGTGTGTGTGTGTGTTCTGTGTGTGTGTGTTCTGTGTGTGTGTGAGTGTTCTGCGTGTGTGTGTGTGTGTGTGTTGTATGTGTGTGTGTTCTCTGTGTGTGTGTGTGGTGTGCTTTCTGTGTGTGTTCTGTGTGTGTGTGTTCCCTGTGTGTGTTCCCTGTGTGTGTGTTGTATGTGTATGTGTGTGTGTGTTGTATGTGTATGTGTGTGTTCTGTGTGTGTGTGTGTGTGTTGTATGTGTATGTGTGTCATGTAGGTCTTTCCTCCTACAGCCTGATACTTGGCTGAATGGCTGTGACCGTTTCCATAGCAGTGTGCGTTTCTTGTGGTGAGAGCTATAGCAAAATCTGACACCAATAAATTGGGTATGATATGATTTGTCTTTTAGAGCCGAGAGAGAGAGAGAGAGAGAGAAAAAAAAAAGTAAGGTTAACAAAATTTTAAAAGAAATTATGTGTGCTGTGATAATTATTTTTTTTTCTTTGTTTTTTGGTCGAGAGAGAAAAAAAGCAAGCTCATCACAATTTGACCAAAATTTGTAAGTGATGTGAATTTTTTATGGTGGAGTGAGAACAAAAATGTAAACCTAGCCAAATTTGACCCAAAAATGTGAGTGATGTGAATTTTCTTTTCTTTTCATTGTT
>CM054165.1:35740981-35745981 GCA_028751875.1 Rapana venosa
CCAATCAGAAATTGTGGTAATGATGTTCGGAGGTGGTTGGCGTTTTGCGGTTGATTCTTTTTTATGGCTGTAAACAGGACATGATGCTTGTTTTAGAGGGAGTGTGAATAAGAAGAAAGGAAGAATTTGAAAGAGAGAAAAGAGGAAGAAAGAAAGAGATAAAGTGGTTAGTGTCTATTAATCTATTTTGAGTTTTATATTTGTTGGGGCTAATGTGGCTATATTTATGTGTGTATGATGTTTTAACAGAACTGGTAAGAAAAGAAGGGGAAAAAATAATTCTGCTTCTTCTTCTTTGCAATTCTTTGCAACTCTTCTTCTTCTTCTTCTTCTTCTTCTTCTTCTCTTCTTCTTCTTCTTCTTCCTTCTTCTTCTTCACAATCCTTCTTCTTCGTCACAATTCTTCTTCTTTGCACTTCTTGTTCCTTGCAATTCTTCTTTCTTCTTCTCTTTCTTCTTCTGCTCCTACTTCTGCTGCTGCTGCTGTTGCTTCTTCTTCTTCTTCTTCTTCTTCTTTTCAAATCTTCCTCTTCTTCCTCCTTTTCCTTCTCTTCCTTCTTCTTCTTAGTCATCTTCACAGTCTTCTTCTTCTTGGGTTTTTTCATTATCTTCTTCTTCTTCTTCGCAATTCTCTACAATTCCTTTTCTTCTTTTTTGCAATTATTATTCGCAATTCTTCTTCTTCGCAATTCTTCAGCTTCTGCTTCTGCTGTTGCTTTTCCATCTTCTTTTTCTTTTCCTCCTCCTCCTCCTCCTCCTCCCTCTTCTCTTCTTCTTCTTCTTCTTCTTCTTCTTCTTCTTCTTCTTCTTCTTTTTTCTCTGCAGTCTTCTTCTACTTCTTCTTTGCAGTCTTTTTCTCATTGTTTGAAGGCGATTTCGACTATCGTAAAGACCAATTCAAATCGTGAATATCAAAATTATGGCAGGGATGTATGTATGTATGTGTATGTTGCCACAAAAGATCATGTTTGCCATGACTTTCTTGACACTGACCGAGCTATTACATGTTTCTTTATACACATAAGGAGGCACCGTGGTCGAGTGGTTTAGGCGGTCAACTCGTGATCCAGAGGTCGCAGGTTCGATCCCCACTCGGCTCGGTGTTGTGTCCTTGGGAAAGACACTTTACTCCTATTTTCCTCACTCCACTCAGGTGTACAAGTGGGTACCAGCTCTGCTGGGGAAGTATCTGGCGACAGACTAGCGTCCTGTCACAGGGGTGGTGAAAAACCATCAGTTCGCTTAACGCTACAGAAACCGGGATAAGCTCCGGCTCTATGGGCCTTCTGGCTCGAAAGAACATACTTTATACACATAGGTGATGGGGTTGTTGTTTATCGTTGTTGTTTTTGTTTTAGTAACTGGAATAACATCAGAAAAATGTGCGCATTTAACACTTTCTATTAAACTCTGATTTTCATGTCTTCTTCTTCTTCTCCTTCGATGAATGCTCAGACAGCAACTGTTGGTGTCTGGTATATCAGCCAAATTGTGTAAAAAAAAGGTAACGATAAAGGTGTCCCATAACCTATAAGGTCGTAGGGGAGCGAGGCGTCAGAGACCTCACTTCTCTAGGGCCAGCATATTGAGGGTGGCGCCCATCTCTTCTCCCTCGCTGCATTGTGTAGTGCTGCCATTAAATCAGAGACAAGGACAATTAGTCACACACAGAGAAAGACAGAGAAACAGACAAACAGACAGAGAAAGAGACAGAGGCAGAATATATATATATAAAATATATATATATATATATATATAATAATAATATATAATATATATATTATAGAGAGAGATAGAGACTGACTGACAGACACACAGAGAAATAGAGAGAAACAAAGGTCAAACAGAGAGAGAGAGAGAGAGAGAGAGAGAGAGAGAGAGAGAGAGAGAAGATGAGAGAGAGAGGGAGAGACAGACAGACAGACAGACAGACAGAGAGGAAAAAGAAACGAATGTATTTCAACAGAGGGAATCAACATTGCACGAAGAGTCGACAGAAACACAACGAACGGAGAAAGACAGTATAACGAAAACGACAGGCAAGAAAATAAAATACACAAGAGAGAGAAAGCGAGAGACAGACACAGACAGAGAGAGCGAGAGAGAGACAGACAGACAGACAGACAAAAAGACAGATAGAGAGACAGACAGACAGACAGATAGAGACAGAGAGACAGACATACAGACAGACAGACAGATAGAGACAGAGAGAGACAGACAGACAGACAGACAGAGACAGAGACAGACAGACAGACAGATAGAGAGAGAGAGACATACAGACAGACAGACAGATAGAGACACACAGAGAGAGAGACAGACAGACAGACAGACAGACAGAAAGACAGATAGAGACAGAGAGAGAGAGAGAGCGAGAGAGAGAGAGAGAGAGAGAAACTTTTAAAATTTCCCACTTCGCTCAACGTATGTGGCAGTCGAGGCAACCCTAACCCTAACCCTAACCCTAACTCTGCTGTTAACAGCAAAATAAAAGTTGTTTAAGAAAAAGAAGAAAAGAAGACTCTGAACAACAACAAGAGCAACAACAAGAACAACAACAACCAGAACACCAAAATGGCTACACGATCCAAGAGCTTTGACGATGCAAACCCTGCTGTAATCCGAGCACAGGAGGTCCGAAAGATCTACCGACGTTTGAGTTCTGTGTCTGATTACAAAGTAAGTGATGATGTGTAGTAAGTGTGTGAGTGTGTGTGTGTGTGTGTGTGTATGTAGTGTGTGTGTGTGGGGGGGGGGGTAGTGTGTGTGTGTGTGTATGTGTGTGTGTGTGTGTGTGTAGTGTGTGTGTGTGTAGTGTGTGTGTGTGGTGTGTGTAGTGTGTGTGTGTGTAGTGTGTGTTGTGTGTGTGTAGTGTGTGTGTGTGTGTGTAGTGTGTGTGTGTGTGTGTAGTGTGTGTGTGTGGTGTGTGTAGTGTGTGTGTGTGTGTAGTGTGTGTGTGTGTGTGTGTGTGTGGTGTGTGTTGTGGTGTGTGTGTTGGTGTGTGTGTGTAGTGTGTGGTGTGTGTGGTGTGTGTGGTGTGTGTGTAGTGTGTGTGTGTGTGTGTAGTGTGTGTGTGTGTGTGTGTAGTGTTGTGTGTGTGTAGTGTGTGTGTGTGTGTGTGTGTGTGTGTGTGTGTGGTGTAGTGTGTGTGGTGTGGGGGGGTGGTGTGTGGTGTGTGTGTGTAGTGTGTGTTGGGATGGGGTTGGGGGTGGGGGTGGATGTGTGTGGTGTGTGGGGGTGATGTGTGGTGGTGGGGGTCGTGGGGTGAGGGGGGATAGGAGTTGTAAGTGTGTGGGGGAGGGGCGAGGGGAGTGTAGTGTGTGTGTCAGTTGTGTGGTGGTGGTGTGGGGGGGGTAGGAGTGAGTAAGAGAGAAACGAGAGAAAGAGTGTGTGTGTTTTGTGTGGGAGTGTGGTGGTAGTTGTTGTGTGCGTGTGTGGAGAGGAAAGAGAATGAGGAGGGTGAGGAGGAGGAGAAGATGAAGAGTGTTTGTCATTCTGTCTGAATTTGTTTGTCATGAGTATGTGTTGTTTTTCTCCTGAATGGGCACGTGCGTGCGCACGATGTGTGCTTTTTGCGCACATGTGTGTGTGTTGTGTGTGTGTGTGTGTAGGTGTGTATTGACTTATGTCAGTTGTTTGTCTATTTTGCTTTTGAATTGTTTGTTTATGTGTCATGGATTGATAGTTGTTAAGAATATCTGTTCCACATACATGAAAAAAAACCTAGCGACACCCTTGGAATAGTGCTTTTTTAAAGACTGATTGGCACATTTACGACCCAAACCAATCCCATCCTGTTATCATCCATAAACTTTGGTCCATGGTTTGTACATTTTAAACGAACTTCAATCTTGCTGCGTTGGTATTTCGAATCTCATTCTTAATTATGACTATATCCTTCGTATAGTCTGTATGGTTGGTAGGGTATTATTGGCATTAGGATTGATTGATTGACTGGTTGGCTGGCTGGTTGGTTGGTTGATTGATTGAGTGATATATTGGTTGATTGATTGATTTATCGATCGATTGGCAGATTGGTTGATTGAAGTATCTTTAGGAAAGTGACGCTAGTCACAGTCCTTGACAGAGAAAACTTTATTCAATCATCGTCTTCCAAGATGAGATTTTTATACAATCAGCATCATGGTCTTTGTGGGACAGTCAGCCAATCAGTATCTTGAATGGTAAGACTCCAACCAATCAGCGTCAAGGTCCATAGGACTTTATCCAATCAGGACTTGGCAGGAGTGTAAATAGTCATCCAATCACCGCCACGGCTCGAAGGACTTTATCCAATCAGAACTTGGCGGCAGCGTAGGTAGTCGTCCAATCAGAGCCATGAAACATCAGATAATCAGTATCAAGACATTCAAGGCTTTATTTACCAAGTGTCATGCAGGACGGGATAGCTCAGTGGTCGGAGCACTCGCTTTCCCCCAGCTAAGTTAAGCAGCATCGAGCGTGGTTACCACTTGGATGGGTGACCGTTTGCATGCCTTTGCTTCAGTACAGTCCCCCAGTTCACCCAGCTGTAAATGGGTACCTGCCCTCTTTAGGGTCAGAGAAGGTAAAGCAGCAAGGGAGAGGAGATGGGCGCCGCCCTCAATATGCTGGCCCCTAGAGAAGTGAAGGCTCTGACGCCTCGCTCCCCTATGACCACATAGGTTATGGGACACCTTGACCTTTTATTGTGAAGTAGAAGACTTCCTCCAGTTAGTCTTTTGCTGAATACACGTGCTGCTGTTCATTTCTAATTTTATTCTGAGGAAAAAGCATGCTTGTGCTATTTCCTTTTACATATACTTTTGTGTATGCGGTTTTGTACATTTTATTACCCGTTCTCACTAGCTACAAATATCTTACATCTGTAACCCTTGAAAAATAACGACCATTCTCTCTCTCTCTCTCTCTCTCTCTCTCTCTCTCTCTCTCTCTCTCTCTCTTCCACTCCGCCCCCAACCCCCACCCCCTCATCAACTCACAATTAAGAACGGATGAGGCTG
>CM054165.1:35755981-35758481 GCA_028751875.1 Rapana venosa
CAATGACAAAGTTTGGGATTTTTTCCCTTCACTAGTCTGTGTGTGTTCCACTCCTTCTTTCCCTCCCCACCTCACCTCCACCCCCCACCCCCCTTCCCGTCTCTCCCGCTCTTTCAATGTCTTTTGTCTTTTCGTTCGCTTTCTCTGTCTTTGCCCCGTCACTCTCACCTTCTCTCTGCCCCCTCCTCCCCCCCCCCCCTACCTCTCTCTCTCTCTCTGTTCTCTTTTCTTTCTCTCTTATTTGTTTGTTTGTTTGTTGCTGTGTGTGTTTTTGTTGGGGGGGGGGGGGGGGGGGTCTTTATTTGGTTTTTTTAAAGTTTGTTTTCCCTTTGTTTCTACTGTGATGAGAGTAGGAGTATTGGGTTATCATTAAGATGTATCCCTTACGAGGCGGGGATTAGATGTAAAAAAAAAAAGCACATGAGTGCTTATTCATTATCCTCGAAATAAAAGACTTGTCATTGTCATTGTCATTCTCTCTCTCTCTCTCTCTCTCTCCTCTCTCTCTCCTCTCTCCTCTCTTCTCTCTCTTCTCTCTCCTCCTCGTCTCTCCCGTGACGTAAAGGCCGAAAGTAAATTAAGCCATTTCAGATTTCAGGGGTCCAGCGCTCTCTTTCACGCTCTCTCTCTCCTCTTCCTCCTCTCTCTCTCTCTTCCCAAAACCTCTCTCTCTCCACTTCTCTCTCCTCTCCTCTCTCTCTCTCTCTCTCATCTTCTCATCTCTCTCCCTTCTCCTTCTCCTTCTCCTTCCGTCCTCCTCTCTCTTCTCTCATCTCTCATCTCTCTCTCTTCTCTTCTCCTTCTTCTGTCCGTCCGCCTCTCCCCTCTCTCTCCTCTCTCTCCTTTCTGCCTTCTTCTTCTCCTTCGTCTCCTTCTTCACTCTCTCTCTCTCTCTTCATTCTTCCTCTCTCCCCTTCTCTCCCCTCTTCTCTCTCTCTCTCTCTCTCTCTCGTCTCCTGTCTGCCTGTCTGTCTGTCTGCCGTCCGTCTCTCTCTCCTTCATTCTCTCTCTTGTCTCTGTCTCCTGTCTCGTCTGTGTCTGTCCTCTCGTCTTCTCTCCTTTCTTTTTCTCCTTCTCTTTTTCCCCCTCTCTCTTTTTCATTCTCTCTTCTCCTTGTCGCCTTCTGTCTGTCTGTCCGTCCGTCTCTCCTCCTTCTTCTCTCTCCTTTTTCCCTCTCTCTGTCCCGTCTCCGTCTTTTTCCCCTCTCTCTTCTCTCATCTCTTCTCTGTCTCCTGTCTGCCCTGCCTGTCTGTCTGTCTGTCTGTCTGTCCGTCCCTCTCTCTCTCCCTCCTCTCTCTCGTTCTCGTCTCCTCTCTCTCTCTCTCTCTCTCTCTCTCTCTATTTTTTCCTCTACTTCTTGTTTGAGTTTTCAGAACTTTTTTCTGTTTCGATTTGGTTACTTTGTTTTGGCTGGTTGGCTGTTGGCTGGTTGGCTGGTTAGTTGTTGGTTGGATTTTCTCTCTTTTTTTTCAATTAAACCCTCACCCCTTTCTCTCACATTTTCAACTTGTCCTGTTTTGTTCTCCCTTGTTTCCTCTCTCTCTTCTATCCCTCCTATTCTCCCACCACCCCACCCCACCCCTAAAACAACGAAACATACACACAACACCTCGCAGCACACGCAAAAACACACAAACCACACCTCTCTCTCTCACACACACAACACATAAATAAACACACACTCAACACACACCTCACACGAATACATACACACAAAATTAAAACACAACACACATACATACACACAATAACACACTCACACACATACACACTCACACAACCCTTGTTCCTTTTCCCAAACACTCTCTGTCTGCCTGTCGTCTCCTGTCCTTGTCTCGTCCCCTGTCTCCTGCTTCTCTGTCTGTCTGTCTCCCCCTTCCCTCTCTCCCTCTCTGTCCCCTTTCTCTCCTCCCTCCCCTCTTCCTCTCTCTCTCTCTCCCCTCTCCTTTTCTCTCTCTCTCTCTCCCTCACCCCGCTTTTTCCTCTCTCCTCCTCCCCTCTCCCCTTTTTCCCTCTCTATCTCTCCCCCTCTCTCCCCTCTCTCCCCTTCTCCCTCTCTCTCCCCTCTCTCTCCCCTCCCTCCTCTCTCTCTCCCCTCTCTCTCTCTCTCTCATCTCTTCCTCTCTTTCCCCTCTCTCCCCTCTCTCTCCCCTCCTCTCTCTAATAGCTGCACCCATCTCATTACGCGTGCTGTGTCGTTAAGTGGATGTAATCGTTAAGTGGACAGACTCCACGGAAATACGAACTTCTTTATGAGTCCGGAAACTGTTTGTGTGTGGAAGAGAAACCCAAACCTTCTCCTATCCTCCTTTACCTTTTCCCTGCCTTCAACAGCCAAGATTCTATTGCCCTGCCAGGGTGTGTGACCACTTGTTTTGTGTGGGGGTGTGTGTTTTGTGTGTGTGTGTTTTGTGTTGTGTGTGTTTTGGTGTGGTGTGTGCGGCGTGTGGTGTGTTTTGTGCTGTGCACATTTGGACTTGATGGAATTATTGCTTGTCAC
>CM054165.1:35768481-35775981 GCA_028751875.1 Rapana venosa
GTGTGTGTGTGTGTGTGTGTTATGTGGCTCTGTGTGTGTGTGTGTGTTATGTGGCTCTGTGTGTGTGTGTGTGTGTGTGTGTGTTATGTGGCTCTCTGTGTGTGTGTGTGTTATGTGGCTCTGTGTGTGTGTGTGTGTTATGTGGCTCTGTGTGTGTGTGTGTGTGTGTTATGTGGCTCTGTGTGTGTGTGTGTGTGTGTTATGTGGCTGTGTGTGTGTGTGTGTTATGTGGCTCTGTGTGTGTGTGTGTGTTATGTGGCTCTGTGTGTGTGTGTGTGGTGTTATGTGGCTCTGTGTGTGTGTGTGTGTTATGTGGCTCTGTGTGTGTGTGTCAGTTTGTCTGTTTATGTGTCTGTTTTTATTGTCTGTCTGTCTGTCTGCCAGTTTGTCTGTGGTATGATTCATATCTAATTGTATATTTAACTTATGAAGAGTGTAACAGGAAAAAACAACCTTATAGTGAGTATGTTTATTTGCATACAAACTAACAGTTGCCGCGTGGTGTGTCCAACCCTATTTCTCATTTAACAGTGCCTCAATTTACATATCATTTGCATACAAACTAACACTTAACACAATGACTGTGTAACCCAAGCCCATTTTACAGCGCAGCACTTTGCATGTCATTTGCATACAAACTAGCAGTTGGCATGTGGAGTGCATAGCTCTGTCTGTATTTACAGACAGCTGTGTGTAAGATTGAGGGGGTGGGTGAAAAAAGCTAGAGAGAGAGAGAGAGAGAGAGAGAGAGAGAGAGAGAGAGAGAGAGAGAGAGAGAGAGAGAGAGAGAGATGAATGACAATGAAAAAGCAAGAGAGAGAGAGAGAGAGATAGAGAGAGAGAGAGAGAGAGAGGAGCCATCTATGTCTGGAATGGTGGATGGGAAAAGAAACAACTCTGTCTCTGTCTCTGTTTCTCTGTCTCTGTATCTCTCTCTCTCTCTCTCTCTCTCTCTCTCTCTCTCTCTCTCTCTCTCCTCTGTCTGTCTCTGTCTGTCTGTCTGTCTGTCTCACTCTCTCTCTCTCTGTGACAGAAGAAGCAAAGTACCCAACACTGATCCAGCACTTCCAGGCTGTGCTGTCCTCAGTGCTGTTTTACACCACAACCTTCCTCAGAGTGTGAAAGACAAACAAAAGGAAATGTACCATGTGGATGTCTTCCTTTGCATACAAACTCAAAGTGGGCTGAGTAGGCCTGTAACTCTATTCCTATGTACAGCACTCTGCATGTCATTTGCTTACAAAAATAACAGTAGGCACATGAAGTGTGCAATCTTCTTTTTTTTACAGCACAGCATTCTGCATGTCATTTGCATGCAAATTCACAGTGGGCACATGAAGTGTGCAATCATATGGAGGATCGGTGGTCTAGAGGTAACGCGCCTGTCTAGAAAGCGAAAAGTCCGGGTCGGAAGTGGGCGGTGGTTCAAATCCCGTTTGGACCCGAAACTTTTCCCCCATCCACTAGACCTTGAGTGGTGATCTGAACACTAGTCTTTCAGATGAGATGATAAACTGAGGTCCGTGTATTACACAAAAATCATTTAACGCACGTGAAAGAACCCACAGCAACAAGAGAGCTGTCCCTGGCAAAATTCTGTAGAGAAAAGCCACTCTGATAGGGGAAACAAATGCAGTTGTAGAAAGAAAAAAAAAAGGTGGCGCTGCTCTCTGGTGACGCGCTCTCCCCTGGGAAAGCAGCCCAAATTTCATGCAGAGAAATCTGACATGACTTGAAGTGATATAAATAAATAAATAAATATTCTCTCTTTTAAACAGCACAGCACTCTGCATTTCATTTGCATACAAACTCACAGTAGGCACATGAAGTGTGCAATCTTTTTTTTAACAGCACAGCACTTTGCATGTCATTTGCATACAAACTTACAGCGGCAACACTATAGGACTGTAAATCTATTCCTGTTTACAGCACAGCTATTTGCATGTCATTTGCATATCAACTAGCAGTTGGCGCTTGGAGTGTGTAACTGTAGTGCTTTGAGCAGCTCAGCACTTTGCATATCGTTTGCATACAAACTAGGACTTGGCACGTGGAGTATCCTGTATACAGCACCACACTTTGTGTGTCATTTGCATACAAAGTAATTGTTGACCTCTGGAGTGTCAAAGTCTATTACTTTTTACAGCACAGTTATTTGCATATCATTCGCATATAAACTAGAAGTCGGCACGTGGAGTATGTAACTGTAGTGCTTTGAACAGCACAACACTTTGCATATCATTTGCATATAAACTACCAGATGGCATATGGATTGTGAAACTGTATTTTTTGGAAGAGTACAGTGGTTTGCATGTCATTTTCAGAACATGCCTATTCTCTCTCTCTGACCCTCACTGACCTCAGACCCTGAGTTGTCTGTCCTTCTTCAGTATTTAGTCAGATTAACTCCCATTTCTCACTACCATTTAGTGCTTTTTCTTCTTCTAAAAAATGCTTGCATACCCTATTCACACACACACACACACACACACACACACACACACGCATGTGCGTGTACATGCATGCCTGTGCATGCACGTACTTTTCACATACACACGTTACACACACACCACATGCACATACATGCGCGCATGCAGAGAAACAGACAGTCTAGTTGACAGAGAAAAAAACAACAAGTACACACAAACTCTAAGAGGAAAGAGGACCAAAGACACCCAGAGAGAGAGAGAGAGAGAGAAAGAGGAGACAGAGAGAGAGAGAGAGTAGAGAGAGAGGAGAGAGAGAGAGAGGAGAGAGAGGAGAGAGAGAGAGGGGAGAGAGAGAGAGGAGAGGAGAGAGAGGAAAAGTGGTAGACAGAGAGAAGAGGGACGAGAGAGAGAGAAGGGAGAATTCCAAACATGCTAACACAGACCAAAACAGAAAACCAGACAGGGGCCCACACTCCCCCAACCCCAACCTCCCCCCAACCCCACACTTCCAACCCCCACTCCCCCAACCCCCTACACTTCTCCCAACCCCCACACTCCCCCAACCCCAAACCTCCCCCAACCCCCACACCTCCCCAACCTCCACAACTTCCCCAACCCCACACCTTCCCCAACCCCCACACCTCCCCCAACCCCCACACCTTCCCCCAACCCCCACACCTTCCCCCAACCCCCCACACCTTCCCCCAACCACCCCACACCTTCCCCAACCCCACACCTTCCCCCAACCCCCCCCACCTCCCCACCAACCCCACACCTTCCCCCAACCACCCCACACCTCCTCCCCCAACCACCCCACACCTTCCCCACCCTCCACACCCCCCCCCACCCCCCCCACCCCCCACCCATAACCACATTCCCCTCCACCTCCACCTTCCCCCACCCCCCCCTCCCCCCCCCCCCACCCCCCCCCCCCCCCCCCCAACCCCCCCCCACCCCCCCCCCACCCCCCCCCCCCCCCCCCCCCCCCCCCCCCCCCCCCCCCCCCCCCCCCCCCCCCTGTTCATTTCCAAGTCCATCATTACGGTTTCTGATGTCAGACATCACTGGCTGGGAAAATGAAAGAGAAGACCACACACCCAAAACCAGGCTGTGGAGAATATAGACCAGAACAAGAACGCACACACACACTGGCACGCATGTAGGGATGGATGTACGCAGGCATGCACGTACACATACACACAGACACATGCACACACACAAAGGTACGCATGCATGCATTCAAGCACACAAGCACTGTGCACAAGCACCACACTTCACACACAACACACAGGCATGCATTCGAGCAATATGCATGTATTCAAGCACACATGCACCATGCAACACACACAAACACACACAGAGAGGCACACACCCATGCATTTAAAAGCACACATGCACAATGCACAATGCACACAACACAAATAACACACACACTCATACAACACACAGCACACACATACACACACTAAACACAAACGCACACAGCACATCTCACACACACAACACAAAACACGACACAACACACACACCCTCCATCCCTCACTCACACACACACACAACACACACACACACATGCACCTTCCATCCTCTCTCTCTCTCTCTCTCTCTCTCTCTCTCTCTCTCTCTCTCTCTCTCTCTCTCTCTCTCTCTCTCTCTCTCTGAATCCGAATCTCTCTCTCTCACACACACACACACACAACACACACACACACACACACACACTCACACACAACACACACACACACACACACACACTTTTGCCAAACTGCATCCAAAGAGGGTTTCATTAGCTCACTAGGCTGTTATTTGCCAAATGAATGGTTACCTTGATACCGCCAGGGTGACTGGGTCCACAGACTTGTTCCAATGCTTGTGTAGCAGTGTAGGCACACAGTAGCCCAGTGGTAATGCACCCATCTAGAAAGTGAGAGGTTCAGGTTCATTTCCATTTTGAGCCTGGAAATGTTCCTCCTCATCCACTAGACCTTAAGTGGTGGTCTGGGTGATTTTCTTCTTCTTCGCTATCTTCTTCTTCTTCTTCTTCTTCTTCTTCTTCTTCTTCTTCTTCTTCTTCTTCTTCTTCTTCTTCTTCTTCTTCTTCTTTGCAATTCTTCTTCTTTTTCTTCTTCTTCTTTTCTTCTTCTTCTTTTTCTTCTTCTTCTTCTTCTTCTTCTTCTTCTATTCTTCTTCTTCTTGTTCTTCTTCTTCTTTCTTCTTCTTCTTCTTTCTTCTTCTTCTTCTTCTTCTTCTTCTTCTTCTTCTTCTTCGCAATTCTTCTTCTTCGCAATTCTTCTTCTTCGCAATTCTTCTTCTTCTTCTTTGTCGAAATCTCAGACAGCAACTATTGTTATCTGTCATACGAACGAAAGAGCGTTGCATCTGCCGTTAAGCGCCTGACAAGTCAGGCCCAGCGCATCCATCTTTGGCAATGGAGAGACTTGTTATCTTTAAGTCTTCCTGAGGGGTGGGGGAGGCAGGAGAATGGACCAAGAAGGCAGACAATAGACAAAGAAGGAGGTGACAGAAAGACAAAAAGGAACAAGGCAGAAACAAAGAAAGGGATAGAAAAGAGGGAATTTCTAGCACAGAATTTCCAGAAGGAGGAGATGCTGTTTATACTGACAGGGCTCCAGCATTCCTACAAGGGAGAGACTTGTCTTTTCGGAAGACAGGAGAAAAGGGAGAGTCCTGTGCGCAACCCACAGTCAGCACACAAGAACCCAGGGCAGCAAGAGAGGGTGAGGGGTACCTGGCCACATTCTGCAGAGGAAAAAGCCACTGGGAGAGGAAAACACACATACATACATACACAAAACACAGACACACACACACACACAAAAACACACAACCACACTTACACAAACACACACTTATACACTCACACACACACACAAATACACACACACCACAACACTCTTACACACACATATATACAAATATATAGATAGATATATATATAGATATACACTACACACACAACACAACACACCACACACACACACGCACACACACACGCCACATATATATTTATATATAATTATATATAGATATACACTACACACACAACACAGACAGACAGACACACACACACACAAACACACACACAAACACACACAACACACACTTACACAACACACACTTATACACTCACACACATAAATACCATTTTTCATTTCCTTCACTTTTTTCCAGACTTTGTTAAGATCTTTATGTCCTGAGATATCTGATTTACAGAAATTGGACCAATACTGCTTTTTCGCTTCTTCTATTATCCTGTTGCATTGATTCTTAGCTTTTTTCATATTGTCTTTATTATTTTCATTACTTTTATCTTTGAGGTAGATTTTAAAAGCCTGTATTTTCTTTTGTCTGGCAACTTCACAGGATCATTCCACCATACATTACCTGAATACTTACTAGATTTTAAAGGATTACATTTTGGAATGGACATGTCAGCTGCATACAGAATTGTTTTAACAAAATTGTCGTAAGTTCTGTCTATGCTGTCTGTCAGAAAATCATCAGTGTTGTATGCTGTTAGTATGTCTTTAAATTTTAACCAGTTGGCTTTTTTATAACTATATTTTGGAATTCTGTCTTTGGGATAATCTGTTTTTGACAGTTTGCTATCTATACTTATAATAACAGGCAAATGGTCACTTCCAAGCGTATCATGGAGCGTTCTCCACTCACAATGGGTGCCAAGTGCAGGCGATATTAAAGATAGATCGATTGCTGTTGCTCTATGACTTGATACGTCTGGTATTCTTGTAATATTTCCGTTATTTAGCAAGTATAAAGGAGAGTCCACAATATTTTCTAAAAAACGGTTATGAGTAGTATTTTTACACTCTTTATCCCAAAACGGAGAATGGGCATTAAAGTCACCAGCTATGAGCCATTTATCGTTCTGGTCCCTTAGGGCACGTAGCCATTCAGTATTTTGATTGTCAGGGCCTTTAGACAAATACACTGAAACAATATTTAAAGTCAGCTGTTCATTAAACTTTATCCTGACTGCACAAGCATTAATATTTTCAGTGACCTTTGGAAAAGGAGACAGAAGCTCAACATAACTAAGTTTTTCTTGAATATATATAGCAGTGTTGATCTTTCCTTTTTCGTCTTCTACCTGATATACAGGAGGGTAATAGTAGTTAGGAATTTTAGGAAGTTTACGCCGGTCTACATTTAAAGATTGCAAAACCAAAGTTTGATAACGTTTAGAAGAGAGATGTTGTAGAAGGTAATGCAGATTTGTTGAAATCGATCGGCAATTCCACTGCATGATATCAATATTAGATCTAGGATTTTTCATTTTGATATTTGTTTTACATTTAAAAGTAAAATGATAACCCTACAGATCTAATTTAAAAACTAACAAACCCTAAACAAACGGGAAAAAAAAAACCCAAGAAAAAAAAAGGAATAAAAAAAAAACAAAGAAAGTTCAAATGGCAAAAACACTTCTATCGTAGCAAAAACGACAGACTAAATGTTCACTGATCCGAAGTTCTGCTAGGCCTATAGCTGCAAAGAAAGACTATGTCACCATCTGTAATGAAAACGTCTCCACTTGTTGTGCCAAGAATCACAGCTAGCACTGGTATAGTTTTGCCACCATACCCCATAACATCAGAAGACAATGAGTTTCCATCTAACTTTGAAAAGGCTGAAATTTTTGTAGAATTATTTGCAAAGAATAGTAATGTGGAAAGTTTATCGGCAACTGAAAAAAAGTATAGAGAAGATATAGAAAATGCCAAAATAACTGCTAACAGTATCATCTATCAGCATTATCTAAATGCTGACCTTTCTCTTCAGGAATTAAAAGATGCTATTTCAACCCTTGGCACAAAGAAAACATCTGTTGGTCCTGATGCTGTATCTAATGAAATGATTAGACATCTTCCAGATAACTTCTTAACTTTTTTACAACAATATTTTCAGAACTGTTGGTTAAGTGGGACTCTGCCATCTTTGTGGAAACAATCGATCATTGTGCCAGTTATTAAACAGGGTAAACCAAATGCAGACAAAAACAGCTACAGGCCGATCGCCCTAACATCAC
>CM054165.1:35780981-35785981 GCA_028751875.1 Rapana venosa
ATGGTGGGGGGGTGGTAGGGGGGGGGGGGGGAGGGGGGAGGTCACCTACGAAAATATGTCTCCATTGGTGAGCTTCGGGGATCTAGGTGAGGAATTGAAGGAAGAAGAAAAAAATCAAATAAAGAAAAAGAAATGTAAAAAAAACACACACACACACACAAAGTCGAGGAACGATCGGGTTTTCAGTTTAGGAGTGTTGATCTGTTAAATCATTGATTCATGTGGGTGGGTGTGTGGGGATGGGGGGGGGATGTGTGTGTGTGCGTGTGGGGGGGGGGGATGTGGGTGTGTGTGTGTGTGTGTGTGTGTGTGTGTGTGTGTGTGTGTGTGTGTGTGGTGTGTGGGTGGGGTGGTGTGTGTGGGTGTGTGTGTGTGTGGTGTGTGTGTGTGTGTGTGGTGTGTGTGTGTGTGTGTGTGTGTGTGTGGGTGGGTGGGTGTGTGTGTGTGTGTGTGTGTGTATGTGTGTGTGTGTGTGTGTGGTGTGTGTGTGTGTGTGTGTGTGTGTGTGTGTGTGTGTGTGTGTGTCCTGTAAGAGAGAGATAGAGAGAGAGAGAGAACTGCGAACTCTGGTTTCTGAAATGTAATGAATATAGGCCAACAGCCTCTTTCATGGGGACAAATATAAACATTAATACATTGTTGAGAGAGAAAGCAGTGGTGTATGTGTGTGTGTGTGTGTGTGTGTGTGTGTTGTGTGGGGCGTGCGTGCGTGCGTGCGTGCGTGCGTGCGTGCGTGTGTGTGTGTGTGTGTGTGTGTGTGTTGTGTGTGTGTGTGTCTGTAAGAGAGGAGATAGAGAGAACTCTGAACTCTGGTTTCTGAAATGTAATGAATATAGGCCAACAGCCTATTTCATGGGGACAAATATAAATATCAATACATTATTGAGAGAGAAAGAGAGCAGTGTGCGTTGTTGTTGACTTCATTTTGCGTCTGTTCACTTTTAGTGATATTAGACGCTAGCAGTGTGTGTGTGTGTGTGTGTGTGTGTGTGTGTGTGTGTGTGTGTGTGTGTGTGTGTGTGTGTGTGTGTGGTGCGTAGCTGCTGTACCTCTGTGTCTGTGCGTGTGTGTGCGCGTGCATGCGCGCGCGTGTGTGTATGTGTGTGTGTCTGTGTGTCTGTCTGTCTGTGTGCGCGCGTGCATGCGTGTGTATAAGCGCCACAGTTGACTCCAGCGCTGACCTACAAGAGAAAGCCATTTCTGTGGTGTCACACAGTCCTTATGGCATCAGCATGGAGTGAGCTCTGTGATGTCTGTCCTCACAGAACTGGATTAGTGCAGTTTCTTTACTACTGCTGTCCTTGCTACGCGCGTTATGTGTGTGTGTGTGGGGGGGGGCGTAAGAGAGAGAGAGGGAGAGACAGACAGAGACAGACAGACAAACAGGTACAAACAGACAGATACAGACAGAAACAGACAGAGAGTGAGAGAGAGGGAGAGCGAAGAGAGAAGAGAGAACAGGGAGAGACAGAGAGACAACAGAAGGAGACAGACAGACAAACAGATAAACGCAAACGCAAATGCAGTTTTATTTTACGAGGGTAATAGATTAAGTTACAAAAACTTTTTTTTTCATCCAGCTCTCAACATGAAAAAGAATAGAGATAAATGATAAAGATAGAGACAGAGAGAGACAGAGACAGAGATACAGAGAGAAAGAGAGAAACAGAGAGAGAAACACAGAGAGAGGAACAGAGAGAGAAACAGAGAGAGAAACAGAGAGACTGTTGTTGCTTTCCCTACCATGAATACAAAATGATATAAAACCATAGAGACTCAGGGATGGTTGATAATTATTGTCTCCCTTGCGGAAAGAGCGAGAGCGCATGACCGCGCGTTGCTATTTTAAGATATACCAACACAGTGTTGTGAGACGGTCATTCAAGGCTCCGCGAATCTGGTTTTGGGTGGAACTTCTTCTTTTCTTGTTTCTTGGTTTTTTTTTGCTTCGCTCCCCCCCCCCCCCCCCCCCCCCCCCCCCCCCCCCCCCCCCCTCAATGGGGATGCTGGAGGCTTGTCAGCATCAACAGCATCCCGCCTTCTGGAAACTCTGTACTAGGATATCCCTCTTTTCTATCCCTCTTTTTTTGGTTTTGCCTTGTTCCTTGGTTATCCTCCTTTCTGGTCTATTCCCTGTCTTCCTGCTCCATTCTCCTGCTTTGTTTTTTTTGGGTTTTTTTTTATTCTCCTGAAAGACTTACAAGATAGCGATTCTCTCTCACACCAAAGTCGGATGATGCGCTGGGCCTGACTTGTCAGGCGCTTAACGGCAGCGCCACGCCTTTTTGCTCATATGACAGGTAACGGTTGATGCTGTCTGAGCGTTCGATGAAGAAGAAGAGGATGTTTTTCATTTTTAATCTATGTATTTATTCTTTTATATCGAGGATAATGGAATAAGCACTCATGAGCTTTTTTTTACATCCGGTTTCCGTGTGTATGCGGTTTTGTAAATTTTGTCATCTGTTTCCACCGGCACACAAAGGCCGACTCTTCCGAAAAGCGGAACAGGATTTAACGTGTACGCAAGATGTTCTGCATGCGTTCGAAAACGGGGCCTCGGTTTATAGTCTCATCCGAAGGACGTTCCTTAGCTAGAGCTCCGAGGTTCACCAATGTTAGCAGTTTTGCTGCATATGTGACGAGTTGTTTCCCACACCATTAAGGCAGCCATATTCCGAATTCGGGATACAGTTGGGAATTGAAGTTACCAATTTTGCCAGGACAGTCAGGAGGTACCTCTCTGCTCTTTCCCAATTTTTAGCTGTCGTGGGTTCTTTTGACGTGCACAAGTCTGTAAGCACACAGGGGTGTAGCTGGTTTAGAGTCTCATCCGAAAGACTTGACATTCAGTTCGATTTTCCTGTCAGGCTGAGAAGAAAGGGCAAGGCTGGGAATCGAACCCAGAATTAGCTCACGGTTGGTTTGTCAGGCAGGGGAATATTGAACGTCCTAACCCTCCTGTCACATTTCTTCTGGGATGGGTCAAACGTCATAAGCATTTTTACATCTCTCTGTATGTCTGTCTGTCTGTCTGCCTGTCTGTCTGTCTCTCTCTCTCTCTCTCCTCTCTCTCTCTCTCTCTCTCTCGCTCTCTTCTCTCGCTTTTTCTCTCTCTCTCTCTCTCTCCCCCTCTCCTCTCTCTCTATCTCTCTCGCTCTCTCTCTCTCCCTCTCTCCCTCTCTCTCTATATATATCTATCTATCTCTCTCTCCCTCTCTCTCTCTCCCTCTCTCTCTCTCTCTCTCTCTCTCTCCCTCTCTCTCTCTCTCTTCCCCCCTCTCTCTCCTCTCTCTCCACTCTCTCTCTCTCTCTCTCTCTCTCTCTCTCTCTCTCTCTCTCTCTCTTTCTCTCTCTCTCTCTCTCTTGATTTCTTTGTGTAATATTTAGTATTGTGTGTGGGTTTTCTTTTTCTACGATGTATGATATGAATTGTTCTCATATTTTAACGATTGTTGTGATGTGTCTGTATTTACAATGATAGAGTGTAAGAGTATATTAGGCTTTGTGGGAAAAATCTTCATCTTTGTGCGTTAAAGATTACTCTCTGTCTCTCTCTTTCTCTTTCTCTCTCTCATATGATTGTTTTTCTTTATATTTACTTGAAATTGTTAATGGTTGTTATTAAAGATAGTCCCTTCTCAGGGCAAGGGCCGGTTGAAAAATAAAGTATGTCAATACTTACCTGTGACTCCTGGAAATAAAGATTACGTAGGTGTCCCATAACCTATGTGGTCGTAGGGAAGCGAGGCATCAGAGACCTCACTTCTCTAGGGGCCAGCATATTGAGGGCGGCAACCATCTCCTCTCCCTCGCTGCTTTACCCCTTCCCTGACGCTAAAGACCCAGGTACCCATTTACAGCTGGGTGAACTGGGGAACTGTACTGAAGCCAAGGCGCGCATACGGTCACCCATCCAAATGGAAACCACGCTCAATGCTTGCGTAACCTTGGCTGGGGAAAAGCGAGTGCTCTGACCACTGAGCTGTCCCGTCCCCTTGAAATAAAGATAATCAATCGATTACTCATTCATTCAATCAACTAACCACTCAGCACAACCACTCCTCTCTGTTCAGGCCAGACAGACGGACAGAGAAGAAATACGACGCCGACTAGCAGCAGGCTCAGATGATGACGACGATGTCTTTCCCTGCAAGGGACACCACTCGCACCCCAGACACGGTTCCGACTGTCCCCAAGATGGCGACAGGAATCTTCCACTGTGCTACATGAACCACACCGCGCAGACGCCGCCCGATAAACCGGATGTGACGTCAGACTCTGCTACGTCCTCGTCCGTGACGCACTGTTGTCAGAGTCGGTATCACAACGTCACCTGGGCCGCGACGCTAGCCGCGAGGTCTTCCTCTACGTCATCTTCGTCGTCTATGACGTCATCGTGTGTGTCAATGCCTGCGTCACCGCCTTGCTTCTTGTCTTCGCCGTTGGAGTCAGCTTCGGGCAGCTTGAGCAATAATAGTAATAATAACAATAATAACAATGATGGTGGTGGGAAGGAGGAGGAGGAGGAGGAGGACGAGGAGGACGAGGATGATGAGTTTGATGGGATTCCTATCTTTTTGAAGGTGAGTGAAGTGACTGATGGTGAAGTGTTTGGGGGGTTAGTGTGAATGTGTCTTCTTGTGCTGGATTGGATTGGGTTGGATTGTGTTGTGTTGTGTTGTATTGTTTTGTTTTGTAATGTGTGATTGTTTTGGATTGAATTGTGTTGTGGTGTGGTGTGTTGTTTTGTGTTGTGTTGTGTTGTGTTGTATTGTATTGTATTGTTTTGTAATGTATTGGATTGTATTGGATTGTTTTGGATTCTATTGTTGTTGTTTTTTATTGTGTTGTATTCTATTGTATTGCCTTATACTCTATTGTATTGTACTGTACTATCTTGTACCATGTTGTAATGTATTATACTGTCGTTTTTTGTATTGTATTGCATAACAATTATTGTATTGTGTTGTAATAATCGTATTGTATTGCATTGTACT
>CM054165.1:35790981-35793481 GCA_028751875.1 Rapana venosa
CATACACATACACACATACAAACATACACACGTCCACATACACAGACACACAGACACACACACACCCGCACGCGCGCGTGCGCGCGTCTTCAGCTTGTGTTAAACTGACTTTGTTAGAAATGAAAGCATTTTGATAATCTATCACATTGCTTGTACAGCTTTTGTAAAAGACGTTAGCCAGACTCGTTTATATCTTCATTCTGAAATGCTTCTAGCAAACAAACAAGCGTGTGTGTGTGTGTGTGTGTGTGTGTGTGTGTGTGTGTGTGTGTGTGTGTGTGTGTGCGTGCGTGCGTGCGTGCGTGCGTGCGTGCATGCGTGCGTGCGTGCGTGTGTGTGTGTGTGTGTATGTGTGTGTGCGTGTGTGTGTGTGTGTGTATGTGTGTGTGTGTGTGCGTGTGTGTATGTGTGTGTGTGTGTGCGTGTGTGTGTGTGTTTGTGTGTGTGTGCGTGTGTCTGTGTGTGTGCGTGTGTGTGTGTGTGTGCGTGTGTGTGTGTGTGTGTGCGTGTGTGTGTGTGTGTGTGTGTGTTTGTGTGTGTGTGTGTGTGTATGCGTGTGTGTGTGGTGTGTGTGTGTGTTTGTGCATGAGTGTGTGTGTGTTGTGTCTAAGATGTTCTACGGACGTTGTTTGAAACCCTGGAGCTCTCTCTGTTCAGACTGTTATGCTGAAGAACTGGCAGAGGAAGTGCTGTGGACACTGACGTTAACTCCAAGGAGAACAATTCCTTCCAAAGGGAGCTTACTCGTCTCTCCTCTTGTCAGCGATAGTTCCAACCCCAGCCCATCAGAGTCAATTCTATTCTATTTCTTCTTTTATTTCCAGGATAACGGAATAGGCACTCATTGCTTTGTTCACATCCAGTCCCCGTGTGTATGCAGTTTGTAAATTTCGTCATCCGTTCCTGTCGGCACACAATGGCCTACTCTTCCGAAAAGCGAAACGGGTTTTAACGTGCGCGCAAGATGTTCTGCGTACGTCCGCAAAGGAGACATCGGTTTATAGTCTCATCTGAAGGACTTTTGGGGAGAGTGGAGTCGGCACTGATGTTAACTCCAGAGGAAAAATCCTCTTGAACGAGATTCGAACCCGGGTCAGCAGATCACGAGCGCATCACTCTGACTACCAGGCTATCGCGTTCCCCGTCCGCTAGCGTGTTCAATGTTCTAACCACTAGGCAAGAACACTAGGGGGACGGGATAGCCTAGTGGTTAGAACATTGCGCTCGCAATCTGACGACCCGGGTTCGATTCCTGTTCAAGGGGATATTTTCCCCTGGAGTTCACATCAGTGCAGACTCCACTTTCCCCTAAAGTCTTTTGGATGAGACTATAAACCGAGGCCACGTGTGTGAACGCACGCAGAACATCTTGCGCATACGTTAAATCCTTTTTCCGCTTTTGGTAAGAGTAAGCCATTGTGCGCCGGTAGGAACAGATGACAGAATTGACAAAACCGCATACACACGGGGACTGGATGTAAAGAAAGGCACGTAAATGCTTATTCCATTATCCTCGATATAAAAGAATAAAATAAAATAAAATAAAATAAATAAAAGTCCTGTAGTGAAGTCATGTCTTGTTGGCTTGGCTTAGTGTGGCTTTTCTTTTTCCTTTCGATTTGGGGTTGTTGGTTTTTTTGGGGGGGTTGTTTTTTTTCTTTGGCGAGGGGTGGGGGGAGGGAGGGGAGGGAGGGGGGTGTTGTTGTCTGGAACTTGGTGAAGTGACCGTTCTGATCAATGGTGTGGACATCCCACTGACAGCTGGTCCTGGAAAGAGAGAGAGAGTGGAGGGGGGGTGAGAGAAAGGAGAGAGAGAGAGAGTGGGGGAGGGAGGGATTGATGGAGAGAAAGGGTGGAGAGAGAGAGAGGGATGAAGAGAGAGGAGGAGGGAGATAGAAAGAGGGAGGAAGGAGAGAGAGAGAGAGAGAGAGAGAGAGAGAGAGAGAGAGAGAGAGAGAGAGGTGTGTGTGTGTGTGTGTGTGTGTGTGTGTGTGTGTGTGTGTGTGTGTGTGTGTGTGTGTGTGTGTGTGTGTGTGTGTGTGTGTGTGTGTGTGGTTAGAGAAAGGGTGGAGAGAGAGAGGGAGGGAGAGGGAGAGAGAAGTAGGGAGGGAAGGAGTGAGAGAGAGAGAGAGAGAGAGAGAGAGGAGAGAGAGAGAGATCGACAGATAAATGGACAGACGGCAGACAGACAGAGAGGAAGAAGGAGAAAGAGCGAGAGAGAGGAGAGAGAGAGGAGAGAGAGGAGAGAGAGAGAGATGAGAGAGAGAGGAGAGAGAGAGAGAGGAGAGAGCATCTGAGAGAATTAGGGAAAGAGGGGAGAGAAGGGGGACAGGTGAAAGACAGAGACAGACAGGCAGGGATAGAGGATAAATATATATATATATATATATATATATATATATATGAACAGAGAGAGAAAGAGAGAGAGAGAAATGAGTGAGAGAGGGGGGGGGGAAGACAGTAAGATCGGGAGATAGAGAGACAAAGAGAGAAACAGAGA
>CM054165.1:35798481-35813481 GCA_028751875.1 Rapana venosa
CCACTCTTCACGTCAGGGATAGCCCAGTGGTTAGAACATTGCGTTCGCAATCTGACGACCCGGGTTCGATTCCCGATCAAGGGAATATTTTTCCCTGGAGTTAACATCAGTGCAGACTCCACTCTCCCCAAAAGTCCTTAGGATGAGACTTTAAACCGAGGCCCCGTGTGCGAACGCACGCAGAACATTTTACGCACACGTTAAATCCTGTTTCGCTTTTGTAAGAGTAGGCCATTGTGTGCCGGTGGGAACAGATGACAGAATTTATAAAACCGTATACACACGGAGACTGGATGTAAAAAAGCACATAAGTGCTTATTCCATTATCCTCGATATAAAAGAATAAAATAAATAAGAGTCTCTCTGTCTGTCTGTCTGTCTGTCTGTCTGTCTCTCTCTCTCTCTCTCTCTCTCTCTCTCCTCTCCCTCTCCCTCACTCTCCCTCTCTCTCTCTCCTCTCTCTCTCTCTCTCTCTCTTCTCTCTCTCATCTCTCTCTCTCTCTCTCTCTCTCTCTCTCTCTCCTGTACTTTATCTTTCCTGTGGACAAGTTGGTAACTTCACCCGAAGCACAAAAATACCTTTCAGGCTAAAATCAAGATTGATGGCCGACTAGCCTGTGAGTGTGTGTGTTGGGGGGAGGGGGGTGGGAAGTTTAATGCGAATAGAGAGTTATGAAACTGGTATGGGTGAAGGGTGCGTGGGTGGGTGGGCTTGTGGCGAGTTTGGGGTGGGTTGGTTGGAAGGGAAGTATGGGGGATGGGAGCTTGGGTGTTGAGGGTTAGACATAGGGGTGGGGGGTGGGGGTGGAGGTAGGTGGTGGTGGTGGGATTAAGCGTGTGAGCTTATTACTGTCTCTTTGCTGTCTGGGTAGTAAATCTTGTATGTGTGTGTGTGTGTGTGTGGAGGAGGGGGGGGGGGGGGGGGGGGCGGGGGGAGGTATGTGTGTTGTGGTGTGTTGTATGTGAAAGTGTGTGTGTGCGTTGTGTTGTGTGTGTTGTGTTGTGGTGTGGTGTGTGTATTGTGTTGTGGTGTGGTGTGTGTATTGTGTTGTGATGTGGTGTGTGTATTGTGTTGTGTGTGTGTGTGTTGTGTGTGTTTATGTGTGTGTTTACGTGTGTGTTGTGTGTGTGTGTTGTGTGTGTGTACGTGTGTGTGTTGTGCGTGTGTTGTGTGTGTGTTGTGTGTGTGTTGTGTTGTGTGTGGTTAGGGGATGGGTGGGTTCAGAGGGTTGTGGGAGATGGGTGTGTGTGTGGGGGGGGGGGGGGGGGGGGGGGGGGGAGGGGGAGAAAAGGAAACCCATGGAATTAGGGAGAGGCGAGGGGGAGGGTGGGGGAAGGGATTTTGGGGGTTTTGGGGGGGGGTGGATGGATTGTTTTTGGTGTTGGTGCTCTGTTGGCGTCGTGTGGGAGGAGGGGTGTTAGTGCCAGGGTTTTTTGTGTTTTCCCCATTTTAGGAGGCCCCGCCTGCTCCCTCAGCCCACACCCCACTTAGAGCACCCAATTTCATCGTCAGGTTGCTGCTGGGTTTTTCGTGTTTCCATAACCCCCCAAAAACCTGACCCCCCGTTTTAGGGATTTAAACGTGACAAAAGATCTTCTGCATGCCCACAAAAGGGAATAAGGGCACTGGCAGGTCTGCACTTGAACTGCCTGGGAATGGTAAAAGAAAAAATCCAGCCTTGATTCCCCTGACGTACACCCAAAGGGTTTTAAACCCCCCCGACTTCAGAACCGCAGGACAAAGGCACACGGGGGGACAGGAGAACCTAGTGGTTAGCATTGCGCTCGCAATCTGTAGGGGGTTCGATTCCCGCTAAGGGGGATTTTTTCCCCTGGAGAAACTCGTGCCGCTCCACCCCCCAAAAAGTCCTGGGATAGCTATAAACGAGGGCCCCGGTGCGAAGAAGCAAACACTTGCGCACACTTAAATCCGTTCCGCTTTTCGAAGGGGGCCCTTTGTGTCCCGGGGGAAAAGTGGAGAATTGACAAAACCGCATACCACGGGACTGGGTGAAAAAAAGCAAGGGTGCTTATCCTTTATCTCGAATAAAAATAAATAAATAAATAAAAAAAAGGGTCTAACCATCGGCCGTCCGTCTAAATAAACAGATTTAATGTTACCACCCCACCCCTCACAACCACACACACACACACACACACACACACACACACACACCACAACACAAAAAAACCCCAACAACAAAAAAACAGGGTCCCCAACTCTCCACAAACCAACTCTGCCTTTTCTCCTATTTCTTCCTAAGAACGCAACAAACAAAAAAACAAAAAAACAAACAAAAAACAAAAAAAACCCCCAAAAAAAAGCAAAAAAACGCAAGCTTTAAAAATAATTTTTAAAAAAACCCCTGAAAAAGGCGAAACATTAGTTACGACTTTGTTTCCAAAAAAGACTTGTTCCATCACCCCTTTTTTCTTGGAGAAAAAGACTTTGTGAAAGAGGCGAGAGGACAGAAATTTGGGGGGGGAGAGAGAGAGGGGGGGGGGGGGGGGAGGAAAGAGAGGAGAGAGAAGAGGAGGGAGAGATGGGGGGGGGGAGAGGGTGGAAAGGGAGGGAAAAAGGCCCCCGAAGGCGTGGATTTTCCTTCTGTTTTGAATGAAAATGAAACTAGGGAGTAAAAGGGAGGAAAACAAGACAGAGAGAAAGGAGAAGAGGGGTAGAGAGAAGAGAAGTCAGCAGAAGAAAAACAGACAGACAGAACAGGACAGACAGAGGATGAAAAGAGAGAAAGGGAAGGGAAGGGAGGGGGGGGTGGGGGGGGGTGGAAAGAAAAGAGACAAGGAGGGGCCCAAACTGTAACACACACCAAATGTAACAACCACACACACTGCAACACTTTCACATAACACAAAACACCCCCCACGTAAAAACTACCACTGAAACACACCACTGTAAAAAACACACGTAACACATCACTGTAACAACACACTGTAACACACACACTGCAACACACACACTGTAACAATACACTGTAACACACACACTGAACACCACACTGCAACACACACACTGAACACACACCACTGTAAAACACACCACGTAAACACACACTGTACACACACACTGTAACACACACACACGAAAACAACAAACTGTAACACACCATACACACTGAACACCACACACACTGTAACAATACAAACTGTAACACCACACACACACTGCAACAATACAAACTGTAAAACACACACACCACGCAAAACATACAAAAATGTAACACACACACACACACACGCAACACTACAAACTTAAACAACACACATGCAACACATACAAACTGTAACACACACACACACACACACTGTAACCATCAAAATGTAAACACCAAAAAAACCCACCACTGCAAAACATCAAAAGTAACCACAACACACACTGCAACACAACAACGTAACACACAACCACCTGCAAACTTCAAACGTAAACACACACACCACACTGCAACACATACAAACTGTAAAACACACAAACACGCAACACTACAAACTGAACACACACACACAACTGCAACACTACAAACTGTAAAACCACATACACCGCAACACATACACTGTAAAACCACAACACTGTAACACACACACCGTAAAAAACACACACGGGAACACACACACACTGTAACACACAAAACAACCTGAACAATACACCTGTAACACACAACACGCAAAAACACAAACTGTAACACACACACTGAAAACCAACACACACACTGAACACACACAACACACGTAACACAAAACACGTAACACCCCCAAAAAGAAAAAAACAACACACTGTAAAAAAACCCCAAAAACCTGTAACACACACGTAACACACACCACTGAAAAACACACTTAACACACCGTAAAAACACACACAACCCGAAAAAAAAACTGTAACCAACTGTAACACACACCACACTGTAAAACACAAAGTAACACACACCAATGTAAAAACACACTGTAACAACAAAATGTAACACACACACACGTAAAAACAACTGTAACCACGTAAAACACACACAGTAACAACACTGTAACACACACACCTGTAACCCCTGTAACCACACTGTAACACACCCAGTAACACACGTAACACACAAAACTAACACACACTTAAAAACACACTTAAACACACAATTTCACCCAAAAAAAACCGAACACACAAAACAAAAAACACACTTTAAAAACACCCACTGAAAACACAAAACCCGTAACACACTATACAAAACACACACTTTTAAACAACACACAAAACTGTAACACACATATACATACAAAACCCCGTAAAACAAAAACACACACGTAACACACATTAACCAAATTTAACACACACACTGTAACACAACACACAACCCGTAAAAACAATAATTCACACACACTGAACACACACTGTAAACAACAAAACAAAATTAACACACACTGTAAACACCACACACTGTTTTTAACAAAAACACTGTAACACAAAAACTGAACACCAAAAACCCCTGTAACACACCTTAACACACATTACATACACACACACTGTAAACACACAAAAAAACACTGTAAAAACACACTGAACACACAAACTAACACCACGAACACCACACACACACACTGTAAAACACATATACATACCACACCTGTAACCACAAAACACACTGAAAACACAAACATACCCACACTGAAAAACACACACACACTGTAACAACATATACATACACACACCTGTAACACACCAACAACACCACTTTAAAACACACTGTAAACACACACACACGTAACCACATTACAACACACCGTAACACACACTTAACCACATAAACATACACACACACGTAACACACACACCTGAACACACACTTAAAACACATAAAACAACACACAAACCCATCACACACACCACATGAAAAACACAAATAATACACACACATGTAACACAACACCACCACTTAACACACATAAACAACACCAAACCCGTAAAAAAACATCACACAAAAACACTGTAAAAACACATATACATTCACCACACCTGTAACCCCACACACACTTTTCACACATATACATACACCACACCGTAAAACCCCACACACACGTAACCACATTACAACACACCACTGTAACACAACCCAAAACACTTAAAACCAAACTACACACACACTGTAACCACACACACACTGTAAACCCATTACATAACAACACTGAACACCCACACACACTGTAACACAATATACATACCACACACGAAACCCCACACACACTGTAACCACAAACATAAAAACCAACTGTAAAAAACACACTGTAAAACATAACAACACAACACTGAAAAACACACACCACTGTAACACACATATACATAACACACACGAACCAACACACACACGTAAAACACAAAAAAACACACACTGTAACACACCACCACGAACACACATATACAACACACACACTGAACACACACACACACTGTAACAACATAAAACATACACACACACGTAAACCCAAAACCCCACACGTAACAACAAATTTCAACACACACCTGTAACAACCACACACGTAAAAACACCTATACATACACACCTGAACACACACACACTGTAACACACATTAAAACCAAAACACGTAACACACACACACAAAAAACAAACTTACAACCACACACTGTAACACACACAAACAAACTGTAAAACACAACATACACAACACTGTAACACCCCCAACACACTGTAACACAAACATAAAAAACACAACACACTGTAACACACACAAAAACCCCACTGAAAAAACACAAAACAACACACACACTGTAACACACAACACACACAGTAACACACACACTACACACACACTGTAAACACACACACACTGTAACACACACACAAACTGCACCCATACACACTGTAACACACACACACTGCAACGCACACAAACCCGACAACACACCACGTAACACACACACCCTGTAACACACACACACCACTGCAACACACAAAAGGAAAACATACACACCACTGTAACACACACAAACACTGAACACACACACACAGCACACAGCACTGAACACCACTCACTGTAACACCACACACACTGTAATCACACACACACACGCAACACATACACACTGTAACAACACACACTGTAACACACACACACACACACACACTGTAACACATACATACTGTAACACTACCAAAAAACACACACAGGTATCACACACACCACACGCAACACATACACACTGTAACACTCACACACTGCAACACACACACACAACACTCACGTAACACACAACACCTGTAACGACACCACACACTGCAACATACACACATTCAACAACTGTAACCGCACACACACACTGTAACACACACACACTGTAATACACACACTGTAACACACAACACGCAACACAACAACTGTACACATACAAACTGTAACACACACACACTCTTAACTCATACAACCAGTAACACACACACACACTGCAAAACATACGAACTGTAACACACACACACTGTAACACACACACACACACCACACACTGCAAACACATAAGAACTGTAACCACACCAACACACACACACACACACTCCACACACACATCACTGCAACACATACAAACTGTAACACAACACACACTGTACACACACACACACACTGCAACACATACAAACTGAACACACAAAACTGTAACACACACACACACACTGCAAACATACAAACTGTAACAACACACATACACACTGTAAACAACATACTAACTTAACAACACACATAAACACGTAACACTACAAACGGTAACACACACATACACATCACTGTAACTCATACAAACTTAACACATACACACCACTGTAACACATACAAACTGTAACACATACACACACTCGCAACAACATACAAACTAGTAACAAATACACACACTGCAAACACATACAAACTGTAACACACAACAACAAACTGCACACATCCAAACGTAACACACACACACACTGCAAAACAACAAACTGTAACACACCACACTGCAACACATACAAACAGTAACACATACACACACACTGCAACACATACAACTTGTAACAACACACACGTATCACATACAAACTGTAACACACACACACACTGCAACACATACAAACTGTAACACACACACACACACACACACCACACAACTGCAACACATACAAACTTTAAACACACTCCACACTGCCAACACATACAAACGGTAACACACACACAAACGCAACACATACAAACTGTAACACACACACATGCACTGCAACACATAAAATCTGTAACACACACACTCACACTGTAACACATACAAACTGTAACACACACACACACACTGCAACACATACAAACTGTAACACACACACCACTGCAACACATACAAACTGTAACACACACACACACTACTCACACACACACTGCAACACTCAACTGTAACACACACACCACACGGCAACACATACAAACGTAAACACAAACACCTGCAACACATACAAACTGTAACACACACACACTCTCGGCAACACATACAAACTTAACACACACACACACACAGCAACACATACAAACTGTAACACACACACACACACTCAACACATACAAACTATCATCACACACACACACTGCAACAAATACAAACTGTAACACACACACACACTGCAACACATACAAACTGTAACACACACACACACTGCAACACATACAAACTGTACACACACACACACACTGCAACACATACAACTGTTAACACACACACGACACACTGCAACACATACAAAACTGTAACACATTACACACACACACTGCAACACAAACAAACTGTAACACAAAACAGACACACACTGCAACACATACAACTGTAAAACATACACACATACACTGCAACACATAACTAACTTAACACACACACACTGCAACAACATACAAACTGTAACCACACACACACAATCTGCAACACATACAAACTGTAACCACCCACACTCTGTCAACACATTACAAACTGTAACACACATAACACAAACACTGTAAACAATACAAACTGTATCACACATACACTGTAAACACATACAAAACTGTAACACACACACACACTGCAACAACATACAAACGGTTACACACACACACACACACTGCAACTCATACAAACTGTAACTCACATTTAACACAGCACTGCAAACACATACAAACTGTAACACAAAACCCACACACTGTAACACATACAAACTGTAACACACACACCCACTGTAAACACATACAAACTGTAACACACACACACTGCCAACGACAACAAACTGTAACACACACACACACTGCAACACATACGAACTGTAACACACCCACAACTGTACACACTCACACACACACACACAATAAAAACACTGCAACACATACGAACTGTTAACACACTCACACACACACACACACACACACACACACACTGCAACACATACAAACTGTAACACACACACACCTGTAACACACATACTACACACACTGCAACACATACAACTGTCACACACACACAACTGTAACACACACACACACACTGCAACCACATACAAACTGTAACACACACATACCACTGTAACACATACAAACGGTAACACCACATACACACTGTAAACACATACAAACGTAACACATACACACACACTGCAACACATACAAACTGTACTCATACAAACACACGCATCACATAAAAACTTAACACACACACACACACTGTAACACATGACAAACTGTAACACAACACACACACAGTAACACATACAAACATTAACACATACACACACTGCCAACACATACAAACTGGTAACAACATACACTCACTGCAACACATCAAACTGTAGACACACAACACACACACAAACTGCAACACATACAAACTGTAACACACACACACACTGCAACACAATACCAAAACTGTAACACAAGTACACACACTGCAAACACATACAAACTGTCACACATACACAAAAACCACTCTGCAACACAACAAACTGTAACACACACACTGCCACACATACAAACGTAACACACACAAACACACACACACACACTGCAACTCATACAAACTGTAACACACACACACACAGCAACACATACAAACTGTAACACCACACTACACACTGCACTCTACAAACTGTAACACACACTCAGAAAAACCAACTGCAATCACATACAAACTGTTACACACACACACACACGCAAACACAGTACAAATGTAACACACACACACACTGCAACAATACAAACTGTAACACACACACACACTGCAACACATACAAACTGTAACACAACACACACACACACTGCAACACATACAACTGTAACACACACACTCACACTGACAACACATACATACTGTAACACCACACACTGCTAACACATACAAACTGTAACACACACACACACTCTGCAACACAACAAACTGTAACACAACACAAAATGCTACACCACACTGCAACACATACAAACTGTAAACACACACTCACACACTAGCAACACATACAAAACTGTAACACACACACACACACTGCAACAAATACAAATGTAACACACACACACACACTGCAACACATACAAACTGTAACACACACACACACTGCAACACATACAAACGTAACACACACACACACTGCGTAACACATACTAACAGTAACACACACACACACACACTGCAACACAACAAACTGTAACACACACACACACACGGCAAACACATACAAAAAAAACTGTAACACACAACTAACTCAAAAAACTCACACGACTGCAACACATACAAACTGTAACACATAAAAATCCAACACACACTGCAACCACATACAAACGGTAACACACACACAACTCACACATACTAACTTAAGCACACACACACTGCAACACATACAAACTGTAACACACCCACACACTGTAAACACATACACTGTAACACACACACACTGAACACATACAAACTGTAACACACACAACACTGTAACACATACAAACTGTATCACACACACACACGCAACACATACAAACTGTAACACACACATCACATAGCCTGCAACACAACAAACAGTAACACACCCACATCACTGTACACATCCAAACGTAACACCAACACACACTGTAACACTTACAAACTGTAACACACACACACTGCTACACATACAAACTGTAACACACACACACAAACTGTAACACATACAAACTGCAACACTTCACACACTGTAACACATACAAACTGTAACACACAAACAAACACACACTGTAACACATACAAACTGTAACACACACAACACTGTAACCCATACAAAACTGTAACACACACACACACTGTAACACACAAGAAAAAAAACGAACACCACCCACACTGAAACACACACTCACACTGTAACACACACACACACGCACTGGAACACAACAACACACACACACACACACACACACCGCACAACACACACCTCACGACATACAAACTGGTAACACACACACACTGCAACACATACAAACTGTAACACAAAACACAGCACACACTGCACCCATACATAAACTGTAACACACACACAAACACTGGCAATCACATACAACTGTAAACACACACACAGCAACACATCATAACTGTAAAACACACACACCCGCTAACACATACAAACTGTAAACCACACACACACACACACTGTGCAACACAACAAACTGTAACACTAACACAACACTGCAACACAAAACTCAAACTTAACACACACTCACACACACTGCAACAACATAACAAACTGTAACACACACACACACAATGCAACACAGTACAAACTGTAACACACACACACACACTGCAACACATACAAACTGTAAACACACACACACACTGGCAACACAATACAAACTTAACACACACACACACCACTGCAACACATACAAACTGTAACCACAACACACACACTGTAACACATACAAACTGTAACACACACACACACACTCTGGGAGCACACACATACAAACTGTAACACACACACACACAACTGCAACACATACAAACTGTAACACACACACACACTGCAACACAACAAACTGTAAACACATAACACACACACACTGCAAACACATACAAACTGTAACACACAACACACTGTTACACATACAAACAGTATCACACACACACACTGTAACACAACAAACTGTAACACACACACACTGTAACACATACAAACTGTAAACACACACACAGACTGTAAACCACACGAAACGACCCACCCACAACTGAAACACACACAACACTGTAACCCACACAAAAAGTCTCACACACACAGAACACACACACAACCCACACACACACCACACACATACTCCCACACACACACACACACACATCACACGCACACACACACATCACCCGAGACTATTTATGCAGGTTATTTATTCCAACAACTCCCGATATGGACTCTCTCTCTCATCAATTTCTCTCTCTCTCTCATCTCCTCTTCTCCTCTCTTCCTCCTTCTTCCTCCCTCTCTCCCTCACTTCTCTTCTCTCATCTCTCCTCTTCCCTAACTCACTCTTTCCCCCCCTCGCCCCTTACTACACCCCCCCCCTCTCTTCCCTCCCCCCCCCCTCTCCCCCCCCCCCCCCCGCCTCCCCCCCTTCCTTTTTCTCAATACTAGCCATCCTTTAAGCTACTGGGGAGATACCTGGTGTCATTGATTTCGTGTCGTTACGATCGTTATTATCGTCTGTCTCCTGTCTGTCTGTCTTGTCTGTATGTGGTCTCTTCAGTCTGTGTGCCTTTCTGTCTATCTGTTGTGTGTTTGTCTGTCTATCTGTCCTGTTGGTTTTGTCCGTTTCCCTCTAGCTCTCTCTCTGTCTGTCTTGTCTGTCTGTCTGTCCTGTCTCTCTCCGCTCTCTCCTCCCCCCCCCCCCCTCAATCTCTCTCATCTCTCTCTCACTCTCTCTCACACATATGACACAAAAAGAAACAACATGGAACAGATGACAGAATTTACAAAACCGCATACACACGGGGACTGGATGTAAAAAAAAACACCACATGAGTGCTTATTCCATTATCCTCGATATAAAAGAAATAAATAAATAAATAAAAAATATTCCTTCTGTGTCAGCCTTTTCTGTCTGTCTACCTGTTTCTAGAATGTGTGTGTGTGTTTGTGTGTTTGTCTGTCTGTCTGTGTGTCTGTTTGCAATATGCTTCTGTCTGTAACGACGCATGTGTGCCTATGTGTGTCTGTGAATGAGACAGACAGACAGAGAGACAGACAGACACAGACAGACAGAGTGACAGAGAGAAACACTGAGAGACAGACAGAAAGACAGACAAGCAGACAGAGAGAGAGACACACACACACACAGAGACAAACAGTCAGTCAGACAGACAGAGAGACGGACACAGACAGACAGAGAGACAGAGAGAAACACTGAGAGACAGACAGAGAGACAGACAAGCAGACAGATAGAGAGAGACACACAGAGAGAGACAAACAGTAAGTCAGACAGACAGACAGAGACAGACACAGACACAATAATAGAGGGACAGACAGAGACAGACAGAGAGAAACACTGGGAGACAGACAGAGAGACAGACAAGCAGACAGACAGACACACACACACACACACACACACACAGACAAACAGTCATTCAGACAGACAGACAGACAGACAAGCAGACAGACCGACAAAACCAGACAGAAAAGAGAAATCCGGATTTGATTTCATCCATCAGCATTTGCAGACAGCACAGCACTTAGCACACTCCGCAATGTTTTATGCCAGTAAGTGATTCCTGCTTCAGTGATTCCCAGAAAAAAGACAGAGAGAGAATAAGACAATAACGGATCAGGAAAAAGAGAGAGAGAGAGAGAGAGAGAGAGAGAGAGAGAGATAGATAGATAGATAGATCGATAGATAGATAGATAGATAGATAGATCGATAGATAGATAGATAGATAGATAGATAGATAGATAGATAGATAGATAGATAGATAGATAGATCGATAGATAGATAGATAGATAGATAGATAGATAAATAGATAGATAGATAGATAGATAGAGAGTGAGAGGGAGACAGACAGACAGACAGACAGATAGACAGATAGATAGATAGATAGATAGATAGATAGATAGATAGATAGATAGACAGATAGACAGACAAACAGACAGACAAATAGACAGATAGATAGATAGATAGATAGATAGATAGATAGATAGATAGATAGGTAGATAGATAGATAGATAGATAGATAGATAGATAGATAGATAGATAGATAGATAGATAGATAGATAGATAGATAGATAGATAGATAGATAGATAGATAGATAGATAGAGAAGAAACAAGAACTGGTATTGAAAAGTAGGTGGATAGACAAACAGACAGACAACACTCACACACTCACACACACACACACAGAGCTAACACAAAGCAAAGAACAAAAAGGAAGCAAGGGGAAAATAACATTGAAAAGCTCATTATCGGCAAAACACACACACACACACACACACACACGCGAGCGTGCGCACGCACGCACGCGCACGCACACACACACCACACACACACATACACACACACAAAGAAAGATTATGACAGAATCCCAAGAAAAAAGTTTTTTTAATTCAAAATCGATATGAAAATTCCAGTGTGCTAATGTACAGTTTTAATATCTATTTTATGTCTTGATCACAGCTTTTAATACAGACAGGATAAATATAATATCCCAAAAAAGATTAAAGGTGGCGCTACTCTTGTGGCTACACGCTGTTTACAGGTCCTTGTTATTCACGCAGTTTACGTAACTGAAGATATTTTACAATACAATACAATAGAATGCAATACAATACAATGTAATCCATTATGATACAATAGAATGCAATACAATACAACGTAATCCATTATGATACAATAGAATGCAATACAATACAATGTAATCCATTATGATACAATAATACAATACAATGCAATGCAGTGTAATGCAATATAACAATGCAATATAATGCAATGCAGTGTAATGCAATATAACAATGCGATACAATGCAATGCAATACAATATAATGCAGTACAATACATTATAATCAATGCAATACCATACAATGCAATGTAATGCAATACAATACAACACAATGCAATACATTGCAATACAATACAACGCAATACAATGCAATACAATACAATACAGTACAATACAATGCCATGCAGTACAATATAATACAACACAATACAACGCAATACAGTACAATACAACGCAATACATACAATGTCATACAATACAATACAGTACAATACAATACAACACAATACAATATAATACAATACATCACAATGCAATACAATGCAATACAATGCAGCGCAATACAATACATAAGATACACATCATCACAAAATAATTTAATGCGATCCAATGCAATGCAATACAATGCAAAAAATACAGAACAGTACATACAATACAAATCAATACAATATAATATAGTACAATACAATACAAGGCAATAAGATAATAGATTATATTTCTTTCTCGTCAAACTCTCAGACATCAATTGTTGTGTTTTGTTATACCCAATTCCTCCTCCTCCTTCTCCTCTTCCTCCTCCTCCTCCTCTTCCTCCTCCTCCTCCTCCTCCTCCTCCTCATCATCATCATCATCATCATCATCATCATCCTCATCATCATCATCATCATTATCATCATCATCATCATCTGCTCCCGTAACCCCCTCCAGGGTCGTAGGGGCACTGCAGTGACGAACGTTGCACCAGTTGGCTCCATTTGCGGCGGTTGTGGGCAAGTGCCTGGGTTGTGGAGAAGCTCTTCCTGGTCCAAACCCCATCTGTGAGTCAGTCAGTGATCTTAGCACCGTGCTTATCTTACAGAAAGCGTTTGTGATAATAACAAGCAACATAACAATAACAACGTGAGCGGTTTGTCTTCTGCTGTTGTCTTCTATGGTTTGATGTTATGACATGTGTAGGTTGTGGTGGTGGTGGTGGCCTTTATGAATATTCTGTCTGTCTGTCTGTTTGTGTATTTGTCTGTCTGTA